>JAOEGS010013355.1:27741-47938 GCA_025447755.1 Corythornis vintsioides | reverse complement strand
CACACACACACACACAGAGTCACCATCTCCTCTTCAGAGAATGGGTTTTGAAAGATTAGAGAGGAAGCTGCAGTCCTTTGGAGGCTCTCAGGACCCATCCTTGATGAGAAGCAGGCTCCACTCCCCAGCAGCACTGCTCTTTAGCTCCCAGGGAGTGACACTGCAGACAGGTCTGAGGAAGGAAGGTCAGACCCCAGGATGGGAGAGGCAAGAGATGCCCCTAATTCTTGAGAAAACCCATGTCTCTGCCATTCCTGAAATATGAATTCTTCCTGAATCAAAAAGTCACTTTTCTATTTTCCTATCATGCCTAGAAAAAGTGTTCAGCCTCTTGCCTGCTACACTTTTGTTGAGGTTAAATGTAAAAGCACCAGAAAGACACAAAAATGAAGAGGTTCCCCCATACACTTCAACAACTAGTTTGCCTTCAGCTCACTGTAACAGTCAGTTTTCTTCTCTTAGAAATTGCTTCCATTAGGGGAGCCCTGAATTCTCTTTTCTGCTGCTGTACCTCAGGGAGAACTTCTATGATAAATTGGAGACCTGGCCTAAGATGAATCTGTTCCATAAACAGTCATTTATTCAATTACACAAGCTCTACTTCTTTGGATGAGTTTCTGGGAATAGGAGAGTATGGATTTGGAGGAAATTCTATTTCTAAGAAGTTCAAATCCCTAGGGATCAGATATTCATGAGCCTGCAACCACTATACATCAAGAGAAAGGAACATCTTCTGCCCCCAGTGAAATGTGATGATGGTTCACTCTCATCAAGTGAGCTATGTGAACACTGCTTCAAAGGGAACAACTTCTGCAGCACATTTCAGGAGTTTTCTACATCTATAAATAAGTGACTTTCACTTCTAGAAAACATTCTAATGCACTGCAAGTCTGGTGAATACTTTTGTGGCTGTTTGGTCAGAGAATGCTTTGCATGCGAGAGTTAAAGCAGTCATCCCAAAAATGCTGAATTCTTTCCTCCCATTTATTAGCATTGCAGTCAGCACAACTGCAGAGTGGTCAGACCCCCCAGCCACCCTACCTGAACACAAACAGCTCCTGACCAGCTTCCAGATCTGAAACTGAGTGACTCACAGGAGCTGAACAAACCAAATAGCTGGCTATTCATAAATGACTTAGAGAACAAAGGTTAACCTTTGGAAAGTCATTTAGTGCTCATAGTTGGCCTTGATGTCTTTTTTTCTTTTCCTTTTAAAATAACAAGACTGATCAAAAAAGCAAAACAAGCCTTGAAAGACAAGCAGTCTAATCTGAGATTAAATTAGATTCATCTTTAGATCATGCTGGAAACACCACTGCTGGCTCGGCACAGATGTTGCTACACGAGGTGGGAGTTGGGAGCCAAAAGCAAGAGCGAGGCCAGAACCAGTGCCAACTTGCAGTAAAAATGTGAAGAAGTTGCTTTAACTGGGCACGTCCAAACCCACGGGGGCCTCTGTCCATCAACCACTTCAGCTTTCCCACACTTGCCCTACCTGGCTCCCCACAGGTCTCTATGTTCAGTGGAGCATCTTTTATTAGTGCAAAGTGTCTGACAGCTCTGCTAGTAATAGTTTATTTCATCTATCCTTTCTCCCAGAAAAACAGCACGTGTAAATTGGATATCTGAGACACTTGAGAATGCTCCATGATTCCAGCTGGCTAACACAAATACCTCATCTCCTGCACGCTACCAGTGTGGCCCTTCAGATCTCCTCTGAACCCTCTGTGACTCTGCAGGGTTACTGGGGAGTGGTGCAGCTTTCAGCTTTTGATGGGAGCAATTATTCAGATCAGAACTAGACAATGAGGGTAACCTGTTTGTCTCACACACACACACACACACACACAGAGCTTAGGTGCTGCATTGTACATCACTATGCCACAATGGCCTGTTCTCACCTGGTGCTGTGGAGACACCAGCATTTCACCAAGGGTTTTGTGGGGGTCACCTGTATTATTGCAATAGCTACATCTGTGATGGGTGAAGCAAATGATTCTGTCTGTCAGTTATTAATGCTCCCAAAGCTAGCAAAAATAAACCACCAAAAGACTGTCATCTTTTGATTTCCTTTCACCCCGTGTTTTAACAGCCTGTGTCACTGGAGTTGGTTTTAGACCAATATGCTGAATATACTACTTCTGCCACAAGATATGGCATTAAAAGGAACGAATGGGCATGATATAGAGAGATTTTTAGCAAGGTTTTTCTTTGCATTTCATAATATGTGGGATGGTGAAAATCCAGCTCCCATCCCATGCAGTTTGTTACAGCTGTGGGGACAGCTCTGCATTTACCTCTCCAACACTGATACAGACTTTTTGGTGTAGAAGAGGAGGAAGGGGTCCACAGATTCACTTGGCCAAGACAAGACTGCACCCTGCAGTGAGGGCTGGGGGTTCCTCATGGAGGTGCCTAGCTACAGCAGGTACAGAGCTGCCCCCCTGGGTGCTTTGCTGGTACACTGAGTTGTGCCATGTCAGTGCAGACCCAGAGTGTTCCCGCTCGGGTTAATGAAATGAGCGATCAGGAATAAATGTGAAGTCTTCCAATGCAAACCATCTTCACTATGAACACCAGATCAAACCTGACAAATTCAACAGCCAGGCTGAAGTGATTCAGCTCAGGGGTCTCAGTTTGACTGCAATATCTAGCCTTTAAGAGCCCTGTTGGATGTGACCAGCTAGCAGAGCCATCTCTGCAGCAGTGAGACTGAACCCTGGCAGACCAAGCAATCTCAGGATGCTCATCTGAGCAACACCTGCAGTTGTGAGACACAGTACAGGAAACTAAACAATCAACCTTGGCCAACACCACCCTCAGTCTTGTGAGAGCCAAGCAGTGAAGTGCAGCACGGGCACTGGAGAGGTAGATAGACTTTCATATGCCGGTACCTACAGAGCATCAAGATTAGCATTCACCCCAGTTCCGATCACACCTAGTACTAATTAGCACCCAGATAACAAGCTAAAGGTTCACCCAAAGCCCTAAGATCACACAGTGTGGGAAGGACCCAAAGGTGGAGGAGGGAATTTAAAACTTCCCTTAATTGTTCTGCTTGTCTCTAATGAACATTGGAGCCCAGCAGACTCCTGGCAACACGCAGCACTGGGGTATTATTTCAAACTTTGCTTCCTAAACCAAACAGCCTACTGTTTCAAAGCATTTTGTTCCCTGTCCCAGGGATGAGCTCAAGCAGTCCCCTGGATGGCCGTGACAGGCAGCTGTGGGCAGTGCTTTGGCTGATGTGACCTCTTCTCACTGAAACCAGAGGAAACTGTGATCTGCAGCTGACATTTCCTCAGAACATCGCCCAGCTTTCCTAACACTGGGACCACAACTCACTGATAACAGGGCTTTGAAGTAGCTGGAGCAAAGCCAGGAAAAATTGGATGTATTCTTCAGAGAATATCTGTTTCAGATTACCCCAATTTATAGTAAGCCACACATGCTAACTTTAGTGTTTCTTCTGCCTTTAAAGCTTTTCGTCCTCTGGCTGATTGATCTTGAGCCTTTTCCTTTGGCTCAGCACAGTAACATTTCTTGTCCAAACACTGCATTCCTACTTTGCATCCAATTTCTTCCCCACCATGTGTCACTAGGTTCACTTATCTCTCTCATCCTCTGACCCACGTTAGCTTTTGCACATCTATGATTGTCCCAGAGGAGAAGCAGAGCCTGTGGCAAACGCTGCACTGAAGGAGGCTGAGCCAGGGTGTTGTGCCTGCTTTATTCTGCTTTATTATTATTTATGTACACCTGCAGTACAAAGCCTTCCAGCTCTACTCTCCCCCTCCTTGCCATCAGAGGCTGCATCAGGGTAACTCAGACAGCAGTTAGGTTTTCTAGTCCAGTTTGAAAGGCTGGAGTTGTACAGGTAATGCAAATAGATGGGAGTGACTCTGTAGGACAAACCACTTGTTTGAGGCTCTGACACCCAATTTCCTCACACTGAGTCTAGTCTGATCCCAGGTTCTGGGTTTTATGTGCTTATCTCCCAGTTTAGTTCCATACCAAAGGAATCCAGCTCACGAGGATCACAACCTTGTTCTGCTACAAGTCAAAGCTCAGTGCAGAGGTGATGGCTGGTGCAGCTCTTCTGTGTTGCTGTTACAGTCTGGATCAGAAGCACCATTTGGTCCTCCAAAATACCTGGCTAAGAAAGAGCAGCAGAACAATCCTGCACAGGGAAACAGAGTGACCAGCAAGCTGGGGCTCTGCAAGCATCCAGCCAACATTGCATGCCCGTGGCTCTGACCTCCAAAGCCAAGCATGATGCTGCTCAGTCACCCCCAAGTCTGCTAGCAAGGGCAACTCTCACTGCTCAGTCTAGCCATGATCTCTAGGGCTGGTAGTTAAACAGAGACATCAAATCCCTTCAACAAGTCTGTGGAACAGCCAATGCCAGTGTGATTTAGCATCTAGCCTATGGTGTGGAAGAGTCTGAAATGTGCTACAAAGATCTGAGATGCTCTTTTGCCTCTTCTTCAGCTAGAGCTTAACACCCCTCAATGCTACACAGAACAAGAGAAGTGGATAGCCCACTGTTCTACCATCAGGCACTTGGCCTGGACAGACACACAGCATTTATACAAATTCTTAGTTTCATCACATCAAAACAACGACAGAAGCAATACATATCCAAAACTACCTTTGTCAAACAGTAAAACCACCTCTGCCTTCTCTTAGGAAGACATTATTTCCTTCTATCACTGCTGCAAGTGTCTCGGGATGCTCTGCAACCTAAACAAAGGAGAAACTGAGTTGTGCTCCTAGGCTCTTACATCTTTCATTGCTATTTTTAGGCCTGTCATCCACTGACTTTGATCATCTCCTCTGTCAGGAGCATGGAAAGATGCTCTGAAATGGTGGGAAGACCAGCTCATTGGGGCAAGGAGGGGACACTCCACACAGCAAGGGGTTGCTTGTTCCTCACAAGCCATGAAGTAAGGACGGACAGATGGACAGAAGCACAGACCCCTTGTGCATGCCACCAACACGAAGGCTCGTGTGCCCTGTGACACCCACTGCAGCAGGCTGGCAGTGCCAGAGGTGAGCAGCAGTCTGGAAATCTAGGAGTTTGTCCAAATGGGAAAATCCACATGAGTTGATGGGCTGGGGGCAAGTCCAGAGTGCTCCAGCTCCAGCTGAGCTCTGTCACTCAGCAGAAGGCAGCTCACACATTTCCTTGGAAGCAGGACTAACTCCCCATATTTCTCACCCTTCAGCAGCCCTTTCATTCTCCTATAAAATACTGTTCCCACTGGTTTTGGTGGAACTTCCTCTGTAAAAGTTACTGCTGAACACGAGCACAGCTATTGACCCAGTGCAGCATGCCAGTGAGCCCTGGGAGAGCACAGCCCCCCTGCTGCTATCTCTGCCTCCCTGCTGCTATCTGTGCTTCCTTCACCTCCTCTCCCCGGGAAGTCAGGCTGTGATTTCACAAGAGGCTGGCTCCTGAAATTCCGAGTTCTCGTTACTGTCACGAGAACTGCCATAAAAGGAGTGACTTTGGAAAAGGCAAAAATGGAATTAAGCCATTTTCCATATTGAAGCAACGTCTTGAGAACAAATTTACCTACATTTATTTTCACTGAAACAATATTTATCTTGATGTATATTATTTTGAATGGAACAAACATTTAATTACAAGAATGTGATGGATGAGAACTGATCTCACTAAGAAAACTGCAAGTCTTTCATTTCAGGGTGACCTGACACAGGGCTTTGTCCTTCCATTTCTCGGTTCAAATGGAGGTGTTCAGACAGACATTTGGCAGAAATATTTACCATTAAGGAAAAAATCCACTTGATTATCAGAAGCATTTGTGGGAGCAAGGGCTCCTGTTAGGGCAGACAGCACTGAGATAGCAGGTACCTGGTGGAAGCTGCACTGTAGGGTGAGCTAAGGTGGTCAGAAAACAGTGGAGTCTCCTTCCTGACTTTGGTTACTAGCAACTTAATCCTCCACATTTTATCATTTGCAGCACCTGAAAATTGTGATAGATGATAATCAGAGGCTGCTAACAGATGACAGTCAACATGACAATTGTCACAGACACAGTCTGGGTACCTGCTGTTCCAACTGACTAAATGAAGGCTGAAGGAAGCGTGTGCCTGCTTGATCCTGGTGCCTTGCACACTTGCTGTGTTGTGTGGAACTGATACACTTCATTACATTACAGCTGGTGCCATGGTACCCAAACACATAACCCAGAACCCTTCTAAACTGCAAAAGTTCATTACTAACGATGACAAGATCCCCATACAGCTCTTGAACCACTCTCTTCAGGAGCTGCCACCCAGTAAGTGTCATAAAATCTCAAGTGCCACGATATCGAGCCAGAGGGAGGAGTGGTTTCATCCAGGTCACACAGAGGTTTCATGGGAAAGGTGAAAACCGAGTTTAGTTCTCCTCAAAGACCTTTGACACAGACCACCATCTCCCACTGATGTCAGCCTCTGTAATAAATAAAGTCTCCTTGGTGGGGAACTGCCCAATCTGACATCATTAGCAGATCTGGAATTGCTAAAAGGTTTAGGGCTTCAGCATGTTTTGTTTCTGATTGAGCATGAAGCCATCTTGGCAATAATGCCAAAAAAAAGCCTTACACCCAAATACAATCTGCTTGGATTGGCTGCTCTTCATCAAGTGATTCAGAACAAAGCTGCACCTTCTTTCTTCATGTCAGCACAGTTGTCAGGACTCAGGACCGTGGGCTGCACATCTTTGAATGGGACTCATTGCACAACGTTTGCTACAGTGCAAAACATTTGACATGCATCTTGTGTGGGAAAAACAACAAAAGGATCACCCATCCTCCCCTCTGAATCAGTTTGGATCGTCGTGGAAACAGACAAACTGCTGAGCAGAAGACAAACAAGTAGGGTCATTCCTGCAGGAAATGCTGTGTCTTGTTCACCCTGGGCAAGGCTAAAACATCCTCACAGAGCTCTGGAAAGATTCCTTCTGGGTTCCCAGAACGAGCAGCTGACTGCCTATGAGAGCAATCTTTACTGATAAAAACACACTTCTATGTTTAGAAAAACACAGAACCCTGAAGTTAAAATCACCTTTATTGGCACCATTGTCTCCCTAGGGCATGCCATTCACAGGGACACACGCCTGTGATGAGCAGAATCCAACAAACAGTGGAAGTCATTTCCCCCTCCCTCCTGGCTCCTCTGCTCATGAAGCCACTTCCACATGCTCAGGAGACCACACTTCCATTTCCAGGATGGATATGATCCATAGCAGATTTAATCCCTCAGCATTGGGAACCATAACTGTGTATCAATAAATGGATTGTGCCTGTTTCTTGTGCTCTTCCCTCCTACAATACAAGCATTTTATGAAGATGACAGACTTTTCTGCTGTAGACATATTTATTCAGTAAGAGCCCAGTCCTGCCACTCCAGAGCTTTGCTTGAGCAGGAGCAGGGTACCAGTTTACAACTGCATATCTAATAGAGCACTCTCAGATGCCTTAAACCAGTCTGTGAGTACCACTGAAAGAGGTAACTTCACACCATGCACACCCTTTTTGACTTCCCTGTACAAGCTCCAGCAACAGTGTGTCCCTGAAATCAGCCAGATCGATCAGCTGAGCTGGCACAATGGGAATTCTACTCAAAAAGTGAATGTTTTCATCCCCAGCAGCTTGCTGCATGATTGCTATTGCCAATACAACAGGTGGGCACAGTGACAAGACTGCAACAGTCACTCCTACAGCTTGAAGCCAGCTCAGCCTTGAAGGGCCATCCACAAGAAACATCTTTCAGATGGCTAGGCCTCATCTTTGCTGATCAGTCAACAGATCATCACTAGAGGTCTGGACTTGGACCAGTCACACTTTGTCCTGTAATAGCCAGCTTCTCCCTGAAGCTGAATATATGAACTAGTTCTCCAATAAAAATGAAATCTATCCTGAGGACCAGTCACTCCTGTTTTCACCCAGGGCAGAGCAAGGAGCTATGTTCCTAACCACACGCCTGACTCGGCAGAACACCCTGTGCTCATCAGTTCTCAGCACACAGCCATGGTGGCTCTTCCCTGAAACACTGATTTCATCTGTCATTGTTATCACTGCCTTTCTGGGGGGTTTGGCTTTTAATAGCATCTAGCACCTATATGGAATGGAGGAGGACTGTTTTCCTTCTGACATTCAAAGGTCCTGTCTCACAGTAAACACTGTCTCAGTTGGTGTAGTGTTTAGGAATGCAGCCTTGCACAAAGCCAGAGGCTTTTCAGAGTGCTAAGAGAACCTCAGGCCATGGAGCCATCCCCAGGAAGCAGCTGAAAGCCACGTGTACACGTGTCAGAGTGCCAGCTTCAGCTTCTCAGTGTCAGCGTGGCTGGAGCTGCTGGGATGGCAGGGACTATATGGAAAAAGACCCCTGTTTAAAAGACTGTATCCTAAAATGGATTAGCTGCATTAAAAAACAAAAAAGCTGAAGTAGAAATGAAGAATGATTCCCTATGTTGCTCTTTCAAACCAGGTTAGTAATTGCAAGCACACAAACAGGTCTGGAACAGACTTTGCTCATTTGTAATTAAGAATTCGGTGTTACCTTGATTTTCTCTCAATTGCATATCCTTTGTTTACAAGCTGCAAAGTCTCTCCAGCTGTCCCAAGCTGTTCTTGGAGCAGACTGTGAAGGAGGGAACCCTGCTTATAGAATGCAATCTCTACACTGTGAAATCTCCAGATCTCATTTCCACAACACAGCCATTCTCCCCAGCACTATGGGAGACTGTTCTCCTTATCTCTCCCATACCACGGAGTGGGGAAGATTAGCTCTGTCCTGGCAGGTCCCTGAACTATCCTTTCCTTTTGATGCCCATCAGAGGAGGGCAGAGCTTAAGCCAGGCTTTGCCTTGCCACCTTGGTGCCCAGCTCTCAGGGGTGAGGTGCACACCCTCAGGGCTTGCTTTGATGAGCTGTTCCAGGTCAGAGGAGCCCAGAAATAACCCATCCACTGGAGCAGTGTGAAATTCATGACCTAGCTGGAGACTGAGCTCCCTGACTGATAACAGTAACAGGAACAAGATCTGTTTGATGAGGCTTTCTGGCTGTTAAGGGAAATAAAAGTGTCTATAAGCTCATTAGTGCTCTAATGTAATGATGGGACACTAGGAGGTGTGCGAGTGAAAGGTAAGATGCAAGATGGTGCTTTGTCCAACCCTCAGTCAAAAAGCAGAAAAAAACTATAGTAAGTTAATTATAAAAATAGCAATAGCCATTTGCAATTAGGAAATCAGGCAAATGAGATGTGAACAATCCTGTCCTGAGCTTACACTGGCATAGCAGGTAAACCCAGCAAAGAAAGATGCTTAACACTAAGAAGCAAAACCAAAAACCACCCCACAAAGAACCAAGAACTGCATATTTTGAAGCTCAGCATGGCTGCAGCAAAGGCATTGAGAGTCAAACTGATTTTAACACAATAGTTGTGATCTTACTAGCATGACAGGAAAAACAACGATTTTCTGCTCCCTTTCATCAAGGGAATGAGAAGTGCTCTGGAATGGGATGGAACAGAGCTCCACCAGTTCTCCCAGGGTGCTGAGGCTGTTCACAGGCTCTTCTGTCTGTGCTTACCCAGTCCAGGCTCTCCTGGCACAGCCCTTGGGATGGGAAGCACAGCTCCCAGCAGTGTTCTCCAGTATCCTCACTGGAACAGGGAGCAGTGGCAGGACAGCAGCCACGGCAGGACACACCGTGCCAAGGGCTGTGTCACAGCCACAGGGCTGTGCAGAGCACCAGGGAGCAGCACTCAGCTGTCTGCACCGAGCACCAGGGAGCAGCAACTGGGCTCCACTGGGGGTTCTCCCAGAAAAACCACCCAGCCCCCAGGGTCACCTCCTGGAAGAGACCTGCCTGGCAGTGCAGGATGGAACTACACCAACTAAATACTTTGAGGCTCATTCTTCCATCTTTATGGCCCTGATTTAATAGCCAGTATCTGAAAATGATGAAATAAATCACATGCTGGATTTCTAACTCCTCCATTCATCTTCACCTACTTTAATTCACACTCTTAATAAAAAGCTTCTTGGCAGCATGGACAAGAGGAATCTGAGCTATCTCATGAAATAAGATATCCTGCTTTGAAGGGCAAAATATTTCCATTAATTTTGCTTTTTCAATACATTTCCATATATATATATATACTTTCAGAGGAAGAGATTTATTAGTTGCAACAAGTCCAAGGCATCAATAAAATGTGCCTGCAAAAAAGCAGTAAATACAAATGTGTGTCCAGATAAAGGTTGTCTTTCAAACTTATTGAAGCTCAGCTTTTTTTAATTTCTATTTTTAATTGAAATTTCAGTGAAATAGGTGAATAGTCTACTGGAAATTTTTCTATAGTCTCTGCCTAGACTGATATCCACAATCTCATCTCAGAACAGTGACCTTAGCTATACTTGAGAGCATTTTTAGCCATGGAGGGAACAGAGAGCAGCTCTAAGAGCAGCCTCCTGTCTGTCAGGGTACCTTCAGCACAGAGGTGGATTGTGGCCCTTTTTCACCCAGCAGCCATTCCAAACAGCACATTTGTTATTCTGTGCTGCCAAGGAGACAATCTGCTTTTCATTTCCTCTGAAGAAGAGCCTAACACTGCGAGTAAAACATCAGATACAATTAGGCAAAATGCTCGAGTGCCTGGTAAGCAGAGAAAGGGAACTGTGCTGGGTATGAAAAATAGCCACACCTGAGGGGGAAAAGGAGAGGGGAGGAACGCCCTGCTGTGCCCCCAGAGCAGGCACAGGCTGTCACACATTGCCCTTGGGCCAGGGGGAGGCTTCCCAGGGATTGTGCAAACTAATGGTGTGTTTGTAGCAGCTGGAAATTAAATCAATAAACCTACCAAAGCCCAGCCAGGCAGATCCTGCTGAGCTCCTCTAGACTCAGCACCCTGGACTGGGAGAAACCCGCTTCCTGCACATGGATAGATCTGTGCATAAGCTGGACAACTCTCCGGGGCATTGTGCCAGTTACATGTGTGCCTGTGTCGGAAAAACATCCTTCATGCAATGAGTTTGTCTAAAGTCTTCTGCTACTAACAGCAAATGTCAACTGATTCACACCTGTGCACAAGACAGGAATGCTTAGGAACAAGAAAACCCAGATTCTCCTGTTCCTCTGAACGATGGCAGTGAGCAGCAGTACCTGGTGCACAGGACAGCACTGGAGGATGAAAACATCTCACCAGTCCAAGAACTGCAGATCCAGGAAAATTGGTATTCGGGGGAATAAAGCAAACAAAAACCCAAGTATCTCACAGATGCGAGACATTTCCAACAGCAGAATCTCAGTGTAACATGGGGGGACAGACTAGTGAAACAAAGCAAGTGCTAAAGCACATTAAAACTTCTAAAAATAGATCCCAAATACACCCTATAATAAAAAGAAAAAGCCTTCACCACCACCACCATAGCCCTCCATGTGGAGGATTTAGGACACTGTCATGCCAACTCCTGCACACTGAAGCTGAATTTATTTTTTTTTAATTCCTGTTTTTTGGGAGGGACTTTGGTTTGTTGTTTTTTTTACTTTCATCAACTTGTTTGGTGTGGCTTCTCTCCAGGAGGGCACATGAATGGTTTATTAGCAAGAAACACTGCCTATGATTTCACTGGTGGCTCAGGAAGCAGTGATACCAGAAAGAGGACACAAGGTCTTGCAAGAGAAGATGGTCATGGGTACACAGGAGATGAGCAAGAATCACTCCCCTGATAGCTCAACATGGTCCTCAAGGGGCTTTCCCTCTCCACCACCCATGTCCCCATGCAGGACAAGGCCCACCAGCCACAAGAAGCAGTCAGATCTGTTCACTTCAGCGTTACCTGGCTGAGCAACTCATGAACCCTCCCAGCTGTAGCCAGAGGGAGACAGGGTCAGCAATGCAAGCTGCTCGGGGCTAATTGTCATAGCTGAGGGTGTCAGGAGGCTTACAATGCTGCTGCAATCTGGCTTTAGCCCTAAGAGTTAGGGTGGGGACTGCAGAGAACTGGCAGCTGATAACAGAAAGAGAGTGAAATCAGAATATCTATCCTTTGTTTATTCATCATCTTGAAATATTTATAATGGTCCAAGCAGCCCTCCACCCACCTCGCAATGGAGCTTTGAAATGTGTCCAGATCCAAGACTGGCAGCATCTTGACTCCATCTCTGGATTAGCCCAGACCCCCTCCTCAGTCCATAACAAATACCTCACCCAAATGAGACCACAAACTAAGGGTGCCTGGGCTTTGTAATTCCTGCCTAAACCCAAGTTAACATGGTGTTGCTTATGTGATGCCTAGTGACCCAAGAAATGGCACCCTGGATGGAGCCACTCAAGGCTTGACTCCAGCCAACAGAACTCTGCTAAATATAATATACAAATAAGGGCAGTTGACCCTGAATTTAAGAGGGCAGTCTATATTACAGTACCTTCCTAAATGGATTTCAGTTCTCCCACTGACATTTCTGTCAGCTATTTTCTGTAAAAAGAACATACACAGTGTCCCTATTAAAATCACACATGTCCATAATGCTCCTAGAGTTTGCATCTGCAGTTCTCTTTGTTCTCTCTGAGGACATGGCTGCCAATAAGGAAGATTACATGTTGCCTTGACTTTTCCCAGATTATGTTGCTTGGATGCAGCATTATGGTTCAGCCACTTGTACACATGGAGAGGGCAGCTGGAACCTTTCAGATACAGATGTGAGCCTCCCCAGAGTTCATTATCCACATTACTGTTTGCATCTTCACTTTGTGTTCCCCAGCTCGTGTGAAATCCCACATACACTAGCTAAAACCCCCCTTGCACAAGCCCTGGTGTGCCAACACCTTCTGAGAACTCATGGCTGCAGCCACTGCCTCCTTCACCCATGCATTCATTCCCAGCCACTGCTGGGAGGGATCAGGGAGACTGTGAACCAGGACACATACATGGAAACACCCTCTACCAGAAGAGCAGTTAATTAGCAGCTCAGGGAGACTAAGAAGGGCTCTTCTCAACCCCTTTAACTGCATCCCTCACTCTGCTGTCTCCATGCATCCCCTCCTTTCATGCACCCCAAACTCCTAACCCTGCAGACAGTTGTCTTCTGCTGGAACTGCAAGGCAGTTCTCAAATGGAATTTGAAGGATGACACTTCTAGCTCAGCTCCCTCCCACATCCTACACACACAGAGCTGTGAGGTGTTTGTGATGATCTGTTTCAGACTTCTAGAACATCAGGCACTGTGGCCTCACGGCCTGACAACTGACTGATAAATCCTCTTTTGTGGGCTGAGAACGACTGACCTTCTCCTCCTGGGTTCCCATTACAGGGTAGCCCCGTGTGCTGCCTCCTGGCCAAGTGCCATGGGAAAGACAGCCTGTCAAGGCAGCTCACAGAATGATGGATGAATTCAAAAGGGCAGGCAGCAGCTTTGCAAATCATTCAGCATGACTGTGCACACACCAGACTCACACAGCTCTTTATCACCTAAGGATTCTCTCCCATCTGAGCTGGGATGAGCTTTGCTTTAAATGGGTTTCCCCGGATATGTCTGATCTCTAGGAACCTTTTAAAATGAATTATCTGCTGGGATCAATTTCCAAGCAAAATCTATCACACTTGGGGCACAGGTTTCCAGCTTCACAAGCCATTAGTTAAGCTGGGAGAACAACTACTGAGAGTTGTCCTAAACTCTGAAGTTATAGATGATCCTGTCAGTGCATCAGAGGCCAGTGAAGCCCTCACGGCTGGAATGGCTAAGGGGGGCTGATAGGAAGAAAAAGCCAGGCCCTCAAGATGTGGGAAAGTCACCCCCACTACTTGCAAAACTTCTAGGATTTCCTCTGATCTGATGAGGGTTTTCATCTTCTACTTACTGCAAAGGTACAGTTCCTCAGTACAATGCTGTAAAACATTCAGTAGCTTGTAGAGCTGCCTTACCTGATTCAGATCCATATCACACTTTGCCCATGATTGTGCATTAAAATAACCTGAGCTTTCAGAAAACCTGGTAAAAAAATAATCTTAAAACAATATAAAAGAAAAAAGCTGAAGAGATACACAAGATTAAAGCTACTGAAACATCCTGACTGAAAAACTGGGGGACGGGGAAGGGAGAGTGGAATTAATAGAAACAACACAGCAAACACTGATCTTGCAAAATACTCAGTCCAACTTCTGCTTAGAAGAGGTGACTAAGTTAAAGACTTGAACTTCTTCAGCTGGGACAAGCATATGTTTTGTTTTATGTCTAGTCATTATCTACTTTTAATAGAAAATAGTTTGCCTGAATCCCTCTGAAGGCCCCCAAAACACAGGGCAAGTGGTAGAATATTAGGAATTGAAACAGGGACACACCATGTTGAGTGGCTTTGTCACAAGTCTGTTTTCTTGCATGGATTTCCATCTGGTTCATCCTGTGTTGTATTTGTGTGAGGTGGAAGGAGTTTGCTAGGACCATGGCCCAGGACCTGTCACAATAGCCAAAAGAGGAGGTCTGGAAAGGTGCTGGGGCACTGCTCAGGAATCAGGTGTATTTTGTCAGCTGGTTGGAGGAGGGGGCAGAAACTGGGAGATTTCTCTCCAACCTGTGGTGTCGTTGCCACAGCCTACACTGGGTTTGGGTGTAGAAGGTCAGGTTTTTATTAGAGATGAGTAAAATCCAGGACCTGCCAAAACAACTCATTCATCCAAAGCTCTGCTGAGCTCGCTACTGCTTTCGAGCAAAGCTGGCATGTTGTCAGACACCAAAGAAGAAGTGCATAGGTTGGAGTGAAATATCAGATGCAATGGCATGGGCCTAAGCAAGGCAAATTCTGCAGCTTCGGGTCACCTGTGCTCTGTATGTGGCTGGATCACCTGGCACTCAACATGAGCACCTAGACACTTAACTCTCCTTTTGCCTTCTGACTCCAGGTAGCAGTGAGTCTGTTTAAATCCAGGTTTAATCTTTATCCATTTTAAGCATTAGATATACTCACTAGAAAGGTCACAGCAGGGCACATATCTGAACTATCTGGAACCTCATTCGGCTGTAGATTAATAATAAATACACCAAGTCCAGCTATTTCAGTTGTCAGAGCACCAAACTCAGTTTCATAGGCATTTATTTGCACTGTCAGTGTTGGCTACTAAAAGGAATGGTAGCAACATAGTCCAATACATTTCCTTGCTTACAAAACTCTTGTTTCCAAAACAAATTGGGCTTTCCAGAAAATGAGAGCAAGTAACTTCACTGAAATAATCACAGTCACAACAGCAAGATGCCAGCAGTGGAGGGGAACCAGCAGCAAAAGGGGTACTTTAAATCCCAAATTATATTTTTATGTTGGCTGTTTCCCTGCAGAGACATCCCATGTTTGCTGTAGTGTTTGTCAACAGTGCTCTAAACCAAGACACTGTTCATCTGACTGACCTGGGAAGTGAGATAATGGTGTTTTTAGGACTGAAAGCCACAGTAGTCTCACAAGGGGGAGCAGACAACCTCAGGGGCTTGAGGAGATGGACTGAAGATGTGTAAAAGGGTATTGTCCACAGAGAGAGAAAAAAAACCTGCACTCATTGGTAAAAGCCCAAGTATACCTGATGAGCAGGGCCACCTTTCTCCAACAAAGGCAGTGGCACAGCATCTAATTCAAATGGCTGAAAATCTAAATAAGCTGTCAGCCTGCTAAAAAACTTTTAAAATTCAAAATAAATCAGACTAACAATTTACAGATGTTTGGAAAGAAAAGGTTACTGACTTTCAAAGCCTGAGCCCTCCTTACCTTTGGTATTCCACTTGCATTTTAATGGCTGTAGTGGCTTTGTGCCACTGCCTGCTCAGTCCTTGCTCATAGCACAGATCTCATGAGTCTGTAGGTCTTGCACTCACCCTTGACTTCAAAATCACATCACTTCTATCCTCAGAGTTAAGCAGTGCAGGTAGGGAGAGAAAATATCAAGCCAGAAAATCCAACACACACGTGTATGCAAATATGTCATACAGAAAGACAAAATTAAGAATCCTATTTGGAAAATAGCATTTTGGTGAAATAGTGGAAATCTTTAGTAAATAAGCAGATCTCTTGTGATTTATCTAGCACTTCCTACCAGCACTTGTACAAAGCCAAACTGTATTGCCAAGCAAGAAAAGGAGCCTCAAACAGTGAATTAAGTCTTTAAAGTTCCAATCTCCAGCCAGTGTTTCCAGCTCAGAGAAGCTGCCTGGCTGGGAGGCAAAGCAGCCCAAATGGCTCTGCCTCCTCTCCCTTGCTCAGGTGAGGAATGGCTGGGCTCCATCTGCTGCACCTCCTGCTGCCCAGTTCACCCAGCCCCTGCTACTCAGCTGGGGCTTCCTCCATCACAGGAGTTGATGGTCAGTTTCTCAGTATTGGACTGTATTTATTTCTTACAAGTGTTACAAATTTGGCTCCCTGATGCATCCAGCTTCCTCACTGAAACTGGAAAACTACATTTCTTTCTTTTCAGTTGGTCGTTTTCCATTTTCAAGTTTCTGTTGGCAGTGGCACACAAGAGAAGGCGGCTGGACAAATCTTTACTTCTCTTTGCCAGTCAGTTCTAATTCTGAACATGGCAGGGATGAAACTCTTTGTGTTAATTATGTACAAGCAATGTATTTTCTAAAGGGGAGGAGAATGAAGCTGAGAACATGTCAAGTGTTTCCCCAAGCACTTTGCCTCTCCAATTAAGCAAAATGGGCATTATCATCCTTGCACTGGTGTTGTTCGCCTTCAAAAGTGAACTTTGGAGCCCGAATCATTCCTAAATCACATTGAGAATGACCCTGGACACATTTACATCAGTGGGAAACCTGCAGAGAAAGCTTTCCAAACCAATCTGTTAGGCATTTGTGCCACCTAGTGACCAGCTAAGCTTCCATGTTCTCGTGAGAGGGAAGGCAGATCTTTGCCTCCCCAAATCACCTCTCAGAAGTGCTCTGGTGGCTGGCTGTGTTACTGCTCTCCCCTGTCACTGATGGGCTGACAGTTCCAACCCCTAGGAGGGCTGCAAAATAACATTTCTAGACATGCAGAGTCATCAAGATCCTTGCCACTGAGAAAAGCAAATAACTGTGTCTCACTCACATCCTCACGACCCATAGCTCACATATTAACAAGTGAGTCACTAGAGTAACAAGCAGCTCAGTCAATCTGTGTCCAGGTATACAGGTGCTAACACCTAAATTTAGATACCTAGTGCTTGCTGTTCTGCAAGGGGAATCAGTATTATTCAAATTAACTTGAACTGTAGAATTACCCAGCATTATCCTGGGGCACAGTGTCTATAAGGCTCACTGCTGTTCTGGGCCCATAATGAAGATTTAGCATTAATCACAATAACAGCAGTCACGAGGCCCCAGTCAAAGACCATAGCTGGATCTACACCCTAATCCAAAGGGAAAATAGAGATAAATCCTCATAGAACAGATGAGAGCAGTGAAGTTCCAAGTGCAGCCCCAGTGATGCCAGTGAGTACACAGGCATGTCTGCAGGGGCACCTTGTCTGTGCTGCCACGCTGCTGGTGGACCCCAAAAACAGGAGATGAGTTGGGGTTAGGTGGTGTGATTTAAAGTGGGGACTTTGCTTCCAGATTCCAGGACAAAATCCCCACCCAAGAGTGTTCCAGCATTTTGCTTTGAGCTGATTTATACATTAAATGAGAAAAAGCTGGGTAAGGTGTTGGTTTTGTTTACCACTATTTCAACAACTCTTCAGCACCAGCTTTCTCCAGAGTAATAAAGTCAGCCGCAGGACAAACAGGTATATTTACTATAAAACAGTGACATCTAGTGCACAACGGATGTCAGACCTGGCAGGATGGAGGCTGTCCCTGTGATTTAAAAGGTGCTGGATGCCCCACAGGGAGACACAGCCTGTCCAACACGGAGAAAAGGCAAAGTCTGCCTTGCAGCGCTGATAAAAGCTGTATCGTTTGGGCTCTAAATGTACATCAGTATCTCCAGCCACAAGTCCCAGCTGTGGTTCCAGCCACACAGGATTATTCTCGTCAGAAGTATTGCTGTGCTAAGTGTGCACGGACTGTGGCACTGACAATCCCATAGGCAGATGTGCTCCTCTGAAGCTGCAGTGGTGCAGCTTTCCCAGCCCAGCAGAAGGGCCCCGGCAGCTCTGCAGGGACAGCCTGGACAGCTCAGCCCGATGGAAGGGGTCTGGGGCTGTTTCAGCTAGAGCAGCAATGTCCTGTCAGGTATCCTGGAGCCAGGCCAGGTCCATAATCACATTCTTCCTGCCTGCATTTCCCTTTTGCTTTCAGCTGGATAAACTAATTCCTCATGCTGCAGCCCGAAGTGTGTTTTGCTGCTCTGCATGCTAAAAAGCTGCCATATTCCACCCCAAACTTGGCTGTATTTAGAGGATGGATTAACTGTTCTTTATGCATGCAGTTTGGAACTGGAGCGCACGGGCCATTGGGTGTTTTAGAATCATTGTTATTTAAAATAGCTGTTTACCACTGGTATTTTCATCTTGCTTCAATTCCTGAACGAAGTCTACAAAAATAAACCGCTGTGGAGAGCAGGTTAATATCCACCATGAGCCAAGAAATCAGTGTTTGGTTAGAGACTGATTGCTGCAGTGCTTTTCTGGAGGGGGCTGGGAAGGAAATGGCCTCTTCAGAATTAAGGAAAAAAATAATCCACTTACATCATAGAAAGCTGGAATCACATCAAAGGCTGTGAAAGCTCAGAAATTGGCAGCTTGAAATCTGCTAAGAATTGAAATGAATTTATACCTTCTTTAATAGAGCTGGAACAATGATTCAAACAACTTAATCCCTTAGCAATTTCACAACCTTTTGTTACTCTTCAGAAATCCCTCCCTCGTCCTGGTGTCTCAAACCACCCATTTCAAGCTTTCACATATTTAGGACCAAATTCTGCTCTCCCAGGCGTCTGAGCCTATGGAGGTCCCCAGGGCTGCAGATGTGCTCAGCAGAGGAGCAGAGCTTGGCCTCTGGCCCCGACACAGAGGGCACTGGCAGGAGGCAGCACAGCCCGAGGACAGCACCGAACTGCTCTCTGCACAGCTATGGCCTGTTGCATTGGGAGACAATTAGCCCTCATTTTTGCAATGGGGTTACACCAACCTGCTTCCCTGGAGAGCTGAAAAGCTAAAGCACAGCCACGTGACAAACCCTATTTGGCATAAATTTGCAACCACAGGCTGCCCGGCCTTTTGCAACCACATGCTTATACACACACGCCCTCCTGAGCCTGAAATTGTCCCTACAGCTTTGTGCAATCGCAGGGCTGCTGAGGAGATGGCACCTGAGCCCATGTCTGGGGGGTAAGGGACAGTCCTTGGTGACAGAACAGAGCCCCTGCCCGGGCTGTGGTGTAAAACACACCCCTGCCCAGCCCCAGGAGGTGCTGGGTCACCAACACCTACACCTAGGGCATCTTCAGCCCAAGGGGGGCACGAATCTGTGGCATCTACAACTGCACTCCAGCACAAACCAGTGAATAAAAGCAGTGAGATCTCATCCATTCCCTGTCTTGCAGGGACCTCAGTAGACAGCCAAGAAGGCAAAACTCAGGAGGGAAAGCCAAAGGCCTGAGCCTGTATTTAAGCAGTTGAGCTTTTCAGCTGGCAGGAGGGTGACCTGGGCTCTGTCCTGCTCTGTTAAGGTGCTGCACTGGCCCCTGGAGGAAGAGAAACAACCCAGACAGCAGTGACCAGCAGCCCAATTCCCACACCAGCTGAGTAGCTTGACCACTGCTTTTGGTGCTGGATTTAATCTCTTGACTACAGCCCTGCCAGAGCCAGGCCAGCTCCTGCTGGCACCAGTGTGCTCTCTGCAGCAACCTCCACCCTCCCCCCGAGTCGTGGGATAGAAGTGTCACACAAGCACACACATGCACATGTTGGTTTTCCACATTAATCCCATTTGATCCCTGCATGTTCTAGGTATAAAGTTACTCCAGCACATTTCCTCTGTTCAGTAACCAGCAGTCCCATTACTGCAAGACCTTGGGGCTCCTGATTTGCAGTAACACCTTCACACAAGGGCTGGCTCCCCTGCAAAGCTGCTAGCTGGGAAGGAAATGTGTTGAAAGACCCCAAAAGCTCAGGTAGTAGATGCAGAGCTTTGGTAGAGCTGCTTTTTGACTGCTCGACCCCTGCATCTTAAGGCTTCATAATCTTTTAGCTGATCTTGTCCATGAAAGAAAAGCATTTGTC
>JAOEGS010013355.1:0-27641 GCA_025447755.1 Corythornis vintsioides | reverse complement strand
TTTGACTGCTCGACCCCTGCATCTTAAGGCTTCATAATCTTTTAGCTGATCTTGTCCATGAAAGAAAAGCATTTGTCACTGTTATATGTTATATGATCACTGTTAACATATAGCTCTAGGTCAGGTCAGTGGATACTCAAAGGACTCCACTTTGGGAGCCAAGGAAAGGGATGGAGAACATCCCAGCTCTCCTATAGCCAGGGGAGACAAGGATTGCCCACAGCTTTCAGTTTGGACTGTTCCCCAGAGTAAATGTGTCTGAGCATCATGACAGAACAGAGGGAAGTCAGCACCTATGGCAGGCCACAGCCCCTAGAAACCTCATCTTCGATGAAAGGCACCTTGGAAGATGGTGAAATAGAGCAAAACCTTCCCAAGCTCTCAAGGCTGAGGCACTTCTACCTCAAAGGGGGTTTAATGTTCAGTGAAGCATGGTCAGGACCTGGCTGTCCCAGATGCTCACCATTTAGAGGTGCTGGTGTGAAGGCTGATCTGTCCAGTCTGTTTGGTATGGATAACATTGTCTTCTTGTTATTATTTATTTCCATTTCCAAGCCTGCCTAGAAACAGACGTACCATCCAACAGGTGATTCCTACTGGTTAGCTCTCCTGGACCTGAGCACAGTGGAAGGGAAAGCTTTCAGGGCTCAGTGTCCCAAGGCTGTGAAGGCTCTTCTGAACCCACACACATCTGTCCCTGTACGAGCTGAACACAAACAGCCTCCTCCATCCCTTGGAAAGTCTCCTTTATGTTCATAGGCACAAATATCAACACCACGCTCTGGAGCTGACCATCTGCATGGGTGACAAACTGAGGCAGCCCTCAGCAAACGAGGGGGATACTCTGACAGACCTAGGAATACTTCTCATGGGAAATATGAAATAGGAGCAAGAAAAGCCACAGAAGGTCTCTTCTGCCAGGGAAGTCATCCCTCCTCGCTATAAACACTCCTGACAAAACCTTGATGGGACCACAAGGAATTCCTGCTTGCATTTCCATGAACCAGAGAGATCCAACAGGTCCTTTGCCCCTGCACGTGCCCCTTTGCTGGCCACTCAAATGTTATCTGGGATTAACCCCGTCACACAGCTGGAAGGAGGAGAGGAGCAGGGATGCCCTAGCAAGCTGAGCAGCAAACATTTATTGCTCAAGAAAATGGTGGTGGTGTAAATATTGTTGGGTTGCCAAGGAAATGGTAAAAAACTCGACACCCTCCATAAATGTATACACATCCTTGGACAAAGCTGTCTCTGTGGCTTTGGGACAGAATGCGAGACGTGCTGAGCCTCAAAATAGGCTTGAAAAAGTACAGTGTGATACTGGAAAGTCCAGGCTACCCACTAGGCTGTCACACATGCACTTACATATGTATTCATATGTGGGCAAAACCAGCAACCTGGATAGAATATTTAAGCTCTGGGGAGTTTCTGGGCATACTTATTTTAAAACACATTTTTATATCGCTTAAATATGCATTTTATAAAATAAATAGCAAAGTCATGTCAAATATCAGCTACTGAAAAATAAACGAAGATACAAATTGTTCCAAGCTCAAAGGCATGGAAATGTTTAATTTGCTCAAAACAAACCACCATAGGAAATTTCTCATGGCTGTAACAACTCTGTCTTTTTGTTTCATTTTGGTTTTCTCCTACTTCCTCTCAAGTTAGTGAAATATTTATATAAACACACACACACACACACACACACTTACTATACTTCTGACTTTTCCAAATCCCAACAGAAGAATCTCCTACAAGGAACTTTTCCTCAGAAGCTTTCCATAGTTCTCACACTCCGTTAATGAATTTATTCTCTTTTTTTTTTACCCCTTTTTTTCTTTGCATCATAGAATGCCATGTTAAGTATTCAGACTTTATTCCTTATTGCTCAGGTCAAAGCTATACATTTCTCACCTACAACAGGGACAAGGACTGGTAGAATTATTCTTCAGTGCAACAGTATTAAATAACAATTTCTAGGACATGCCAGTTTCCTGATCCGTACTCCATCCAGTCCTATTTCCAGGACGCTTGTGTTCACAGTTGAATTGGCAAACACACACCACGATGAACTCTCCTGTGTCTCTTGGAATGTATGTGCTTCACACTAGAGCAGCACCATGCTACAGACACAGCACGAGCAGTGAACGGGGCAGCTACACGACCTTACCTTGCACATAGACTAGTGAGGCCAAAAATCAATAGCATCGCTTGCGTAACAACTCACTTTCTCAAAATATTTGTTGCATTTGAGGGGCCGAGTTCAGCAGAAAACAGTAGAAACCACTCTTATGAAGATACACAACATGCAGCCTAGCTTTTCCCAGACACTCCCTGCTGGCAGGAGCTGGAACTCTGGGAAACACTGCACATTGCAGCCAACCCCATTCCAATACAGAATAAAATCTCAGTCATTCGAGATGTCTCTGAAGAGTTGATGATTCCCGTATCTTGTTTACAAATAATTTATCTGTGAGAAGTGAAGCAATCAGCCTTTTTCTCCTCTCTCCTTCTATTTCATAGGACCAAAGGGTACTGGGTAGGAAGGGACCCCCAAAGGGCATCCAGTCCAACCCCCCTGCACTCAGCAGGGACATCCCTAAGTGGCTCGGGCTGCTCAGAGCCTCCTCAAGCCTCAACTTGAAAGACTGGTAGAGCTTTACCAAAGCCACATAACACTATGCCCTGAATGACACCTGCTTCCAGCTCAAGAACTAACATGTTCCAAAATATCCTCTGGCCTCTGAATTTACAGCCCGTGCCCATTCCCCACACTGCTGCAGCCCCAGCAAACACTCCCAGCCTTCCCACACAAATTACAGCCTCCACAAGCTAGTTATGCTAATTTCCCAATTAATTCTGTATTCTGCTCTCCACCATTCTCACTCCAGCTCACATGAAAAGCAGGCACCCAGTTTTACAGCGAGATGGCCGAATGCTCAGTGACCTAAGTAGCTCAATTCACTGATGATTAAATCACAGTGGGGTTTCCAACGTGAACTGCATGCAGTTTCCCCCACACAAGCTAAATGGGAGGCTGAGCTTGCGTTTAGAACTAGTGAAAAACCTGCAAGTGTTCGATTTCCTTCAAGGGAAATAGATGTTTCCAACAGACTCTGAGAACACTTTGTTAAAAATCCTATTAGTCATGCCTTACTCAGCTAAAACTTTCCCCAAACCCAGTCTGCTCTGAGTATTTCAGCTACCTCCATGGCTGCTTCTCCAGACTGCCCTGTCTAGAGCCTGCTGCTCCCAACATCCCAGTTATTTGAGTGCTATAAAGCCTTCAAAGCCTGGATTGTCACCTGTGTTTGGAACAGCACTGGGGCTTTTCATCCCCAGCCTTGTAAACAAGCACTCATGTGCAGTGAGAGTGATTGCCGGGAGTTCCAACAGAAAATAACATGGAACTAAACTGATTTTTTTACTTAAACCCAAGACTTTAGCCATACTTCAAACTCCCCACAGCAGGTCCACTTCATGACATCCCTGGGAGAATTTGATTTTTACATTGCTGACATGATTTTAGAAGGTGGGGCTCAGTTTTGTGACTGTCCATTACAGGGGCACATTGTACTCCCAGATCACCGCAAGGATATAATCTATAATTAAAACCAAAACAAAACACAGCCAAAAAAAAACCCACAACACTCAGACTCTCAACACCAGGGAACCCCTGTGGGTGATGTGTTTTGGGGATGGCCTGGGGATTCTTTGGGATGCTGGATTCACCTGCTTGCCCAGGAGAGCATTTGAGGCATGTAACAGCACTCCCCTGAATCCCAAGGTCTGCCAGCTGCAATCACTTAGACTTAATTTAATCTACATTAATTGCACAAATTGCTTTCACTTGCTGTGCTCTGCACACAACTCCAATGTTGAAAGAACAGAGACTGAGCAGCATTAACCCATATACCCCATTCCTCAGTGCAAGCATGCAATTACAACAACATATTAACATTGATTACTTTGGGCTCCATAGTACAGTAGAGCAATTAATACTTGCAAAATATGGTTCTACAGGTCTGCAAAAATAGACTGTTTAGAAGTATTAAGGCATGCAGGCAACAAACTGTAAATTTCAGTGATATTCCCTTTACTGCCCGAGACAAGGTGTTAACCTTTAATTTCCCTGAATTCAAGTTTCAAATACTAATTTCTGAAAATGATGCTCACTGAGAAACAAAGAGCCACCCCCAGCCAGCTTCAACAGATGGGTTCAATTCAAGAGCCTGAACCAGTTCCTCTTAGTCAGGATGAAAAGGTGGTTACTAAATGTGCACATTTATTAATAGAAAAACCACGTACAGACAAAACTGTAAGATATCCTCAAACAGCACAGGAACCTCTAGAAACCCAGGAGCCTGCTGAGCCTGGAAGCTGTGTTCTGCTCGGAGCAATCTCTGCAAGATGCCCCATCAGAGGTGGGGAGGTCAGCTGTGGTACTGCCCCACTGCAAGGTTCGCACTGCTGTGCTCTCCACAACATGGAGGATCCTTTTATAGCATTTCTGAGGGGCTGGATTCAGCACAATCTCCAGAAAAACACTTCCCATGAAGTACAGGCCAAAGAGCCACAAAAAGCCCTTTGTTTCCATTGCACCTTGGGGAAATCCACAAGCTAGAAGGGGAAAATTCCAGTTTTTTCTACAACAGTGAGGAAGGCCAGCAGCAGCACTCACTGGAACTGCCCTATGAAGTCAAAGCCTGATAGACTGTTTTAGTAGCTCTTTGCAGAACGAGTTCTCCCACAGTTTTTCACATTTCCCACATTTACTCTGTATGAATACCCAGAAAGAGCCAATTCCATACATTTAAGTGGTTTCGTACGATTGTCAAGCAAGCCACGAACATGACAAATTCCCTTGGTTCGGTCATGATTTAAATCCCAACTAGAATGCCACAAAATAACAACTTCGCCTGTAACATCAAGGAAACTTACACACTTGTCAAAGCCTCAGACGTCTCTGCTCTGCAGCATTTAACACGCAGTGCCCCGCAATGAAATTCTCCATTGGCTGACCAGGCTCAGATCAGTTTCACCGCGACTTAAAGACCACATTTCTCTCCCTTTTCAATGGGCTTTCAAATTGCAGGGAGCACAAGACTGCAGCAACACCAGCTCATCCTCCGGCTGCTCTCAAACCCTTTCTCCCCCAACCCACCACAGTCTGTTCTCTCGCTGCCCCAAACACACCAGTCCTTTCCCACCTGGCACCCCATGATTCTAGCGCTCAGTCTGGGAACTGAAAAGAACATTTGACTCCAGATTGGACAGATTCATCTCACCCTTCAATGACAGGGCACAAGGATAAACGTATTTGTGCATTCAACAAGCCAAAATAGAGAGCCAAGGATGGATCGCCTCTTCCAAAGCTCCGCGAAAACAGCACAGACCAGCACGATGCACAAGAGAGAGAGTCACCAGCCAGCACGATGCACAAGAGAGTCACCAGCACAATGCACAAGAGCCAGCAGCCAGCACGGTGCACAAGAGAGTCACCAGCACGGTGCACAAGAGCCCAGGGCCGCCTGGCCGCACAAAATGGCCGCTGCTCACGAGCACCTCCTTTCGCGCCCTGGCTTCTTACAGCTCCCCAAAAGCACGAAAACGGCCACAGTGGAAACTAAAAACACTTGAAACTCTTACCTTGAGAGGATCTGCTGGCGATGTGGCTGCACGGCCAGACAAGAGCAGCCTCCGGTCAGGCTGGAGCACAGCGAGGCCGGGGCAGGAGCTGAAGCAGGAGCTCGGGGGCTCAGGCACAGGAGAGGATGAAAAGAGATAGAGCACAAACCTATAAGGTTTGTCACACCAGTAGCCACAAGAAAATGCTAATTACAGGTTATTTCTTCAGGGTAGCTAGAGAGCTCAGCCCTCCACGATCTCGACGCTTAACAAACTGCAGCAAAACAACAACAACCCCCCAGCCCTGCTCTTTTATGCTCTGCTCTTAACGAGCTGTGCTAACGATGGCTGATGAGGGTAATTAAAGACACATGATGCTGCTGGCCCAAGAACAGGTGTAGCTTGTGCTCTTATTAGAGCACCGAGGCCGACCTGGCTTCTTTTAGTGTAAGTTGTTTAAATATCTGGAAAAAGACTGAAAAAATGGAGAAGTCGATTCAATAAAACTTTTATTTCTCATGCTTAAGGAAGAAATCACAAAATATTTTATTTTTTACCTGAACATTCAGAAGGTACACCATAAATGTTGAAATCTTTTTCTCTCCCAAGGAGATGATACTTACAGTAATACAGAAAACAATTTCATTCTTTCCATGAAAAAATCTAAGTAGACAATGTTTTTAAAAGCTTTGCAAAATCCACTGAACGAGCATTTCGGTGATGTTTCTTGCTTTTCATAACAATCACCTTAAAATCTTTTTTTTTCAATGATAAAGGTTAAGAAAATGTGGCCATCCCTTTTTTTGTTTTCACTTTTTTTCCCCTCAATACTGGGTCATTTTTTCATTCATTCCTTCACTGGGCTCCCTGCACTGCCACAGTTTTTCCAGCACCCAGCAGAGGGCTCGTTTCCACAGGGCTACAGCTGCACGGCAGACAATTCTCTGGATAAAGCCTTCAAATCCCTGTCAATCCATGCCATTCCCAACACCCATAAACCTTTGTGCTGCTGTGGAGAATTAATGATTCAGCAACAGCTCACTTACCTGATGCACATTTATTGCCTGATTTACAGGAGTGAATTATTCAGCTCAGTTCTTCAAGCGATTTTACATCTGCAATTAAAATTAACCTCAGAATAAGGGATCCATACAGCCCAGGAACAGAGCACAGTTAAATGAGAAGATTTTAAAAAGAGGAAAAAGTGAGATGTAAATGTATCTGTTTAAAGCCCACTGAAATAAATGGGAGGTTTTTCTGACAAAATGGGATTAAGACTGAGGGAGCAGTGAAAATTCACTGAACAGGCAGTTAGTTCTTGTAAAAAACCCAGTGTCCTTCAGGAAGCATCAAACACGAAAGTTATTCTCACTGCCTGAGCATCCATCTCACAAAGGCATGGAGCTCTTCTGGAGGTTAAACAGCACGCAAGGATGCTGTTTGCTTCTCAGCCACACTCAGCTGCCAAGAGTCAGACCTGAATCTCTCCAGTTCCAAACTGGTTGCTGCTCCCATTGCGAGGGGACAGCGAAGCAGCTGGCAGCAGGAGCAGGTGGTGGCAGTGCAGCGGGCAGCCCTGCACCCTTGCAGCATGCACCTAGCACCCCCTCACACAGTTCTGAGGGAGCTGGGTCTTGGAGAGCTGTACAGACCCTGGTGGGCATAGCCTCACGGCAAGCCTGTCACTGCAGGGGTTTATTAAGCCTGAGGATTTCCTTAAGTGGGTGATTTCAGCTTTCCTTTGGGAGGAAGTCAGTGCACCTTGGAGGGAACAAAAGCAACTGGAAAAGCTGAAGCAAGGATATCCTGGAGGCTAAGGTATCCTTTCCCCCTCCTGTGACTGTGTCCACTTGCTGGTGCCAAGAGGCAGGCATCCTTCTACACAAGAGTTACACATCCCCTATGTCCCAGCTGCCACAGCACGATTTGAGCAGCTGGCACTTCAGCAAAGCAGGAGCTCGCTGGGCCCAGTGCCCCCAGTCACCCGTGGGGCAGATGCCCTGCCTTTCTCTTTGCCTCCATTTGTTCTCTCATGTAAGGTCATGGTCTTTGTTCCCTAAGAACCACAATATACCCCAGCATACAACACTCCAAACTGCTGGCAGAGAAGTCTGAATCATCTCCAAGCAAAAAAACCAACATTGTCAAAAAACAGGTCAATGAAAAGGACAAAATAAAATAAATCAGTCAGTTGAAAACTCATCCCAAAGGATGGGGTTTCTCTGCGAGGTGTGAAATGCCAGGCACTCAAAAACATCTCCTAGTGACTTTGCTACTGTTTCTGAGCTGTGCTCAGAAGCTCTGGCAAAAAGCAGTTGTAAAATGAGATGAATAGATGAGTGATGAGGCCTTGAGCAACTCACTTCTCTCTGTCCATACAGCGAGAGCCTGATGTCATTCAGGGCACTAGGGAATGACACAAGAGAATCAGGAATGGGCTGAGTCAAGGCTGCCAGTGCCCCAGAGGTGACCTCTGTCCTAGGAAGACAAAAAGCCCGTGTGTGCAGATAGCCCAGAGACTGCTCAGCTCAAGATGAGCACTGAACGGGCCTTGGTTGCAAAAGCAGTAGGTGTGCAAAGGACACACGGGCATTTACAGCAGCCAGAGAGTAAGAGAGTTCATCTTATACAATTCCGTTTTACATACAAGAGAGCAAGTTCTGAAAGGCTTGTTCTTAGGCACCTCCTATGTGAACTCAAACCATAAAGTGAACCCAGTGGCTACTGGAAAGGCTGATAGCAGAGGGGCAAACTCGTTGTCATCACACTGCTGTGATAACTGGCACAAATGGGCTCCAGGATCTGCGTCAGCCGAACATGAAAACTGCTGTATAGGCAGAGCTTGGGTCGTGATGGTGCCCTGCTCTGTGGTAGAAAGCATCCTGTTCTTCCTCTGTGTTACTGCTTGTTTTTACAAAACACTAAGTTTGTTTGTTTGTTTTGAGAAAGACTGCAACACTGACTTCTAGCTGCAGATCCTACACTGTATCTCCTGGTTATGGTAAATAAATACTCCAACCCTTCTCAGCATTTCTCTAGTCAAGTAAGGAATGATTTTCACTTGAAAGTGGCCTTGATATTGCATTAGAGAGATTTAATGTAGGGCAGTATCCTGCAGTGGCAGAAAGAGGAGCTAAAAACTGCTCTCCCAGCCTCCATGGAAGACTCAGCAATGTTGTCTCATCTTGCAACCAGGAGCCACACATAACGTGTCAAGGACGCCCCACACCTTGGAGGGAAAAGAGTTCATGTCTTATGGCTGGCCAGCAATACTTCAGCTATGTCCAAGGAAATAGAGAACCACAGAATAGCCTAGATTGAGAAGACCTTTAATATCATTGCGTCCAAAAATACCCGATACTTCCATTATAGAGGAGAAAGTACAATGGAAAATTCTTTCCTGGCATAGTTACGAGAGTTATTGGGTTCAAACTGTTTTAATTACCCTACATGATGTTATCATTACTTGCCATATCTCTCACTTTTATTGAAAATGCCCCAAATGCCAAAAATCCACGCGGGCACCTGTGTCACCAGCCCTGCCACCTTCACACCAGCTTTGGCAGCACTCGATGGTGATAACAGCTGATCTAGTATTTTCTAGTTTACAGAACACAGTAGAAAACTAATAAATCATAATAAGGAAAACAACAACTGTAAATAAAATATCTACATCTATCAACAAGGATCGTTAGTGTGCAGCAATTGAATTTAAAATAGCCTTCCTAGAACAGTTTCTGTTGTACAAACTTTCAAGACGTCATGCAGAAATCTATCATGAAAATGCTTTTAACTCCAAACCTCATCAGAATTCAGTGGTAAATGGACAGCTATTGCTAAAACCCCTGCCTTCTAAGGCAAAGAGAAAATGTATTCCCTTGGGCCATCTCTCTGAGACAAAGATCTGACATAATTGCAGCATTGCCTTCCTTTCAATAAGAAATATTTTAACACCACATGTTTTCAGTATTACCCACTAATAATCAAAGTGGCCTATTAAATATTTTATTAAGTAATCTTGTATGCTTCTGCCTGCTTTATGAATATGTGGTATTGTTCGTAACACTGCAGATGAATTCCCTAAAGGATATTTTTTCTGCTGGAGATAGTTCACCAAATAGGGTTTGAATCATATTTGTGGAAAGGGAAGTTAAAAAACCACCAGTGTGTGCAAAGATCTTCCTTTACACACTTCAAGCCTTGCTGCACACTCCACCTGAAGGCTGGCTGTTAGCTCTCTAGTTTATTCATTATTCCAGGAGGAATACTTGTGTGAGGAATACTGTGAGATGAATGTGCCAGTCAGCTGGCAGTCGCTCAGCACCGCTCATCTCCTCCCCTGTGGTGTTTCATTTGCTGTGATCCAAAACCATCTCCAAACATTTGCGTTGGTTACTTTGGGATGGTTTGTACTGAGTACACACGAGGGCTGCTGTTCTGGGAGGGAGTCCTAGCACACATTAACCTGCCCATGCTTGGAACATCTTCTCCCTCAGATACTGACCTGAGCTGGACAATGGGTGAGGAGTCAGCAGGAGGTCCCTCCCACATCCAAAACCCACTTAGCTGTCTCCTGATCCCCAGGACAGTAAGGTATGATTCCCTGTAAGGACTTAAATGAACTTAGATTTCCAACAGACTTGGAATTCAACTGTTAGCAAAAGCCTGATGTTGCCTTTCAGAGGGGTCTGACCTGTAGCTACAGTACTGCAGATGGAGGCAACAATTAGCATCTTTAATAGAAGGATGAAAATGAAGAGGAAGCCATTCACACAGCTGCTTTCCAGGGTATCTATTTCTTCCCAAAGAGGAGAGCTCCAGGGCTTAGGAAGACACGGATTGGTAGCAAAATGGAGCTTCCCTGGCAGCGTGATTCATCTCTCCTTTGACCCTCTGGCTTTTTCTATGAATCATTATTACTAATTATTAGTAACTCAAGGACCAAACCCCTATTGATACCAAAGGTACACGAGTAATCATAAACTTTAACTTTGACCATGATCCAGCTCCTAGGAAACTCACTGGGATTTTTAATGTATTATACTTCAGAATAGACTTCTTACTGAGACTTCACGATACCATGGCACAGAATCTCCCCTGGTTTATTCCAGCATGAACCAGGATTAATTCCATTTGTGGCATCAGTATGAAGTCAGGACTATGTAGGACTGAAATACTTCTTGAAAAACATTAATCAAATTATATTGACAATGAAAATCTGCAGAAGGGTGTCATCCCTTGACTGCTACAAGCTTGGGACCAGGGACCAAATAACTTCCTTTTAGAATCCAAAGGTGAAGCATGAAGCTTGACATAAGATACCAGGACTGGAAGCCAGACTCAGCACTCCTGACAGAGCTGAGGAATGGACTCATTAACTTAGTTTGTTTATTAAGCCTAAGCTATTTATAGAAGAACTAAAATCAATGAGTTCACTGATTAAAATATATCTATATGCATAAATCCTTATGTACTAACTCATAACTGGACTCAACATCAATAAATCTGAAGTTAAGACAAAGCAACCCAGAAAAAATAAAGTTATGCATGCTCCTGATACTTCTTTCACCAAAGCTAGACTGGCTACTCACGCCAAACCCCACTGAAAGCAAAACTCACCTCAAGAAAATCCCCAATTGATCAGGAAGCTTGAGACCTTGTGTTTTAAACTCTGCACGCTCAGAAGTGCCACCCATTTTATGTTCCTAGTAATCTGGCCATTCTCAGGTGCTCTCCTAATAAAGGATCAATTAGTAATGTCAAGAGTAACAAGCTTTAGGACATTTCTATACAGATTAATATTTTTCAACATTTACTTCTTAGCCTATAGTCAAACAAGACTTCAGAGGGTTTCTCTACAATGCTCAGCTAGCAAGCAAAAAGCTTTATTAACATCCTCTTATCACGGAAGGCTCAGAGTGGGGGGTGGATTAAAAAACAAAATCTGAAAGAATAGAAGCATTTGTTGAGCCAAGCTAAACAAGCAGCAGTGATAAGAGTCACAGCGGGGGTTCAGGAGGTTCAATCCCATAGCTCTTGCAATACCCATCATCTCAGGGAAGGCAGGATCTCCAGCCTTTCAAATCAGCAGAACTTCATTTTTAATTAATCAGATTAAAAGGCTAAGTGCCAGGAATCTTTGCTCAAGATCTGTTAGACTCCTTTTCTTAAAAAGTGTAATGGCAGTCAAATTAGTCAGAAGAGTTTAATCATTCATACAAGAAAAGTTACCTATCTCGAGAGAAATGCCCTTGTAATCACTTCTGCAAATACAATTGTATTCATCTGGTATAGGATAACAGGTTCAAAGTTGTAAACCCTGGAAATCTTTTACCATAAGAAATGTTATTATAAGCATTAACTCATAGTATCTGCTTGTTATCATGACAGCAGCAGTTCTGGGGGGGTCGGGAGGTTTATGCTAAAGCAAATAGTGCTGAGTAAAGAGCACATGGAACGCTCTATTGTAACTGAACCCAAAACACCCTCTTTCCTTCCCCATCCCAACAGTCAGCTGGGAACCAGAGACACATGCAGGCGCATCCTTCTTGGTTTTGTATTCACCCTCAAAATGTGTTTGAGAAAAAACAGAAGGATGCTCTGGGTTTTTCTGAGCGCTGCTGTTGGGAGGCAGCAGATGGAGATGGCACAGGCAGAAGGGAACATGGTGAGCACAGATCAGCCTCGTAGCAGCACCATCCAGATGCAGTTGAGCCAGCCTGGGCTCAAGTAAGATGAAGACTAGGCTTAAAAAATGAGTGCTTTGTTGGTGCTGTGGATGGGCAGGACCTCAAAGGTGTTCTTGAACATATCTGTGGTCTTTGCCAAAGGGATAGCACTCAACAGATGGAAATTTGTCTTGGGAATCACTGTGTGACCATGAAGGAGGCTGTGGAAAATGGTCTAGACAAAGTCTTCCTATATCCCCTAATTTATTTGGTTTCCCACAAAAGCTTCAATGGTTTGCAAATATTTCCTTGCTTAACAACACTGCAGACCATCTTTGCCTTTATCCTCTTCTCTAAATTACTTGTAACTTGTCATCTTTCCTTTCCAGCTCTAAAACTGGCCACTCTGAACACCTCCCTTTTCCATTTCTACCAGGACTAAGCTAAAGGGAGCAGAAAAACAGCAAGTGCAAGGTGGGCAACAGCACGCCAGCAAGGGAGAGACTGTCCAGCAAAGGAGGGCAAGGAAGAAAGGAGAGTAAGGAGGCACTGGGCGACAAGGGAGAAAGCATCTGAGAAGAGCAAGTGGAAGGAAATAATCAAACGGGTCAGAAGGGCCAGAGTATGGAGCACCCAGATAGCCTGAGGGTGGAGCAGGACTCAGCACGCTTGAGGAGGGGTGATAAGGCTGCCCAGATTGTGGCTACTGTGGCCAGACAATAAACATGCTGCAGTAGCAACTGCCACTGAATGAAGCAGCAGGACTTGCTGGCTGTACTTAGCCACCCATGCCCTCTGGTTTTCTCCCTCTGCATGTCAATCTAACTTTTCAAGACCAGTTTTGTTCTCCTCTCTGCCCAGATCAACCACAGCAGAGAAAATCAGCGTGAACCTCACAATAAGGAAAGTCCATTTACTGTGCCTCTGCCCTATACACAACCTAGCACCGAGCAGAAAGCTGCCTCCCAGAGCTGGGAACCACATGGCACTGCTCATGAATGGTACAGAAAAGATACCAACTACTCACAAAACCCTGCTGCTTTCCCCCTTTCAAGCAGCCTAGCTTCTGCTGGCACTTGCCTTGGAAACCACCTCCATCCGATGAGAGATGTGCTCCATCCCTCTGTCCTGAGGCCACGTGTGCCCAGACTGTTCTTGCTCTGTGTGTCCCACACAAAGCACTTTCCCCTTACACGGGGGGCTGCATGAGGGACACGGGGTCCAGGGAAGGCACAGGCAGGCTGCTGACCTCCTTGGCTAAGTGAACAGCTACTTTGAAAGGGCTCTGTGAGCCAGGCTCCTCTTTGTTCCCCTTGGTCTCCCGTTGCTGTGGCCTCACATGATTACTCTTTGGCCAGGACACAGAGTGCTTTTGAGACAGTATTTGTCTTTCAGGAGGAAATGTAACATCAGTGTTAGTTGGGGGGTTGAAAATAAAATGTAATTAGCAGAAGCCTTTGACTTCTGCCAGAAATAACATATATATGTATAGGAAGAAGCCTGGCTGTCAGCAAGAGAGGGGGTCATTGCCTTACTGCTCCATGGGCCCCCAGAGAGCCTCACTGTAGTCAGAAATAACCAATTCTATTCCCTCAAGGTGACTGCTGAGTCACTGTGTAACCTCCTCACTGCACCCACAGCCCCGTTCCCTGCCACATGGAGAACAGCAGAGCACAGGGCCAAGCTTTCAGCTGGTAAAAACAGCCAGAACATCCCTCTAGCCAGCTAACTGGGCAGGCTCTGGGGACAGCCTTTCCATCAGTCCAACTACTAACCCAGAACCATCAGTCTGCTTCCCACAGAAGCAGTTCCCTGCCTTGCAACCAGGAGGAAGCACAATCCATTTTGTCACCCACAGAGCCTCATGGCCCTTAGCAGAGCTGAACCTTGGGATCTGGGCTTTGCTTTTCCCTTTCTTTTCACTGCAGACACCCAGTGCCAGTGTATTCCCATAGAAGACAAGCCAGTGGAGATGGACTTACTGTGACTGAATGTAAGGAGCTGGTCAGTTAAGATCAGATTTTGCATTTCAGGTACTAAGCTGCAGAGGTACACCAGAGTTACTGCAAACAAATGAAAAGCTCACATCTGGAGACAATGGGGATTAAGGGAAATCACTGAAAAGCCTCAACACATTTCCAAGTCCCTCCATGTGAAAAGCATCCAGGAGCAGAAGACAGAAGATAGACACACTGCTGCAGACTTCTGGATGGCCTCAGAAACTGCTTGACTTGGCCAGTTTAAAAGAAACAGACCACTGAACAAGTGCCATCCTGCAAGATGTCAGGACATTGGTTGTGATGATTTCCTGATGTATTTTCTGGTTTAAAATTTGAGGGACTGGCTCGTCTACAAGATGATTTTTCAGGTGTATATTAGAAAGTCCTGCACCAGGACTGGAAGGAAGTAAACCAAGGTGCAATGCCATACTGAACGTGACACTTTCCTTGCTCCTTTTGTTTCCAGAGCCTTGCAAGCAGCCACAGAGATAGTGTTATCTGCTGACTGCACTGCTGCTCTGAGAAGCCCTTCCCCTCCCAGCTTGTCTGTGCACTGATACAGCATGGCACAGGCATGGAAAAAGAAGAAATCTTTTAAGTCCAGATGCTAAGAAACCACCATCAGCTTCATCTCCTTTTCTATCTGCAGGTAATGGTACCTTGCCAAACAGCACAGAGCCTCGGGCCCCAGGGCCTCACCCATACCAGCAAATTAAAGAGCTACTGGAGATGAACCATGACCATCTGAATTAGCAATCTCTTCAGGCAGTACATGGCCTGTGGCAGTTTCTGCCCTTCCCATCTGTGCCCGGGCACAGTCCAGAGCAGAGGATCTAATCTGGGTTGGACATCAGCACAGAGCCACCCTCCTGAGAAGCACTGGTGTTTTACTGGCAGAGATGCCAGCTCCTCTGTGCTGGCTGGTCTCTGTGCCTGGGAATATTCATAGGCACAACTCCTAATGGAAGAGCCAACACTGCTCATCAGATACAGATGCCTGCTCTCTGCTGACCAAGACAGGCTCTTCTTCCATCAGCCAGCCAGTGTCCCTTCAGCAGAGAAACTCAGGCTCTTCTTCCATCAGCCAGCCAGTGTCCCTTCAGCAGAGAAAGTCAGACACAAACTTATAGGGCTTTTTTTTTTTTTTCTCCACCTCTGCATCAGAGGGCACAGCTTATGTCCCTGAGAAGAGACAGGCTGCCTCTCCTGCTGAATTCCCTCCACATCTCCCACTCTCAGCTTTGCTGCACCTCACCCTAGCTGCAAGGTTCACTATTGCCAGCTATATTCTACATTTGCCAGGCAATAACTGACTCTCATCACCTACTTGTGAACATTACTATTTCCACACTTCCCACTACAGCTTCTGGATGAGAACAGAATCTCCACTGGGTGAGAAAGCCTTTGCCCCCAGCCAGCAGATATTCTGTACCCCTCAGTGGGCATCACACAGCAGCCTCCTAAAATATTATTAGGGAAGGGTGTGGGTTTAAAGCCACACATCTGAAAGCCACACAAACTGTAATTGCATGTGTTATAACTTGAGTGCCTAAACATTTTGCATACAAGAATAACAAGAGAAACCATACAGAACGTGGAGGGTTTTTTTCAGGCTGTTCTGAAAAATGCAGCCTGTTCATGCAGCCCAAACATTCCAGTTCTGTGTCTTTTTGGAGGGTAGATAAATACCAAACCAGCAGCAGCCCTCTAATGAGGAAAATCCCTTCTGCTCCAGGTGAAGACAAAGAATAAGGGCCTCTGCACTGAAGAAAAGTCCTTGAATTTCAAGTGTCTTAGGCCAGTGTGTGCAGCAGGGAACCTGGTCATTAAATGTCATGATTACAGTGCATGCTCCAGATCTGTCAGCCCTTGTTCTCCTTGCCCTTGTTTCTCCACATTTACTGATCAAAGCATGATCTTCTGTCTCAGAAACAATCCCAGCATCACCTGGGCACCACTGCTGGCATCATTTCCATGTACAACAGTAACAGGTTAAGCCCTCAACATTTATTTTCTGTTCTTTTTATCTTTTTATCTTGAGCACATTTATTATTTTAATGTTATATGTCAGGAATTGCTTTAAAGATTTTTCCTTTCTGTCTCCCAAACCATTCATGGTCCACTAGCTACAGGCTGAGGAACATCAATCACAGGAAACATACTGGCCAAAACTGACTTGAATTTCTTATGGAGCATTTATTTTCTATGGTTTGGACATATCCAAAAGATACTTTTTTTTTAAAAGCAAAGCTCAACTACTGCTGTCTCCTTAGTGATCATTATTAACAGAAATGTGTAGGTATTTGATCTTAAAATGATCTACACTGAAACAAGCTCCCTCTTGCTGCCATACATCACACTCAGAACAGGCTTATTTAAAAATATTTATTTACATAACATTCAAACTTCATTTTGAAAAAAAATATAACTGTACATTTAAGTAATTCTTCACTAACAGTTAATAAAACCATCATGAGATTTACAATCCATTGATTCAGCAATCATGGAGATGACATTTGGCACATTGTTTAAATCACACCATGAACAGAAAAACTGGAGGGAACTGTTAAGCAACACATCTCCATAATGTAACACTCAGATACAGTGACACCCTCCTATCAAGGTCTCACTGTTCTAATAAAGTATTTCACACAGAAAGTGCTTCACTGTACAGCAGAGTAAGTAGCAGAACCTATAGAAATCTTCACAGCTTTTCAATTATCTTTTTAGAAATGTCCCTTTCATCTGTCTTCCAATTAGTGATCCAAGCTTTCCTCCAAGCTGTTAATGAATGGCTAATGAGCCCTACTGATTTTCTTATTCCTTCTCAGGGTTAGGGACCTAACTTCTTAAAAACGCTGGTTCAAGTGGAGTGTTTATAAAGAATTTAGGTATACATAAATACACACATCTGTATCTCAGGATGGCTGCTTAGACAGCACTCTACACAGACAACAGCACGTAAAATAGCCCTTGGAGTAGCTCCCATCAGGCCACCCATAGACCTCGTGGTGATTTTCCCTCTGGGGAAACCTCAGGTGCTGGCAAATTCCCTTCACAGGTCAGAACACAAGGGAGCAGGACAGTGAGCACTACCATGGGGCAGGGGGAAAGAACTGAACGAGGTCAACACATGGTTTACAGTGGAAACGTGTATCACAAAACAGCTGAATCTGGATAAAATGGAGTGCAAAAAATAAACCAGTGCATCACAGGAGGTATTTCTGAACTGTATTACAGGTAGCCACCGAGAGCAGAAGGGTGGCCAGACCACACTGCTGGTATTGAAGAGACAACATGGCAAACAACATTTAAGGATGAAAAATGCACATTTGCACTACGAGTCAAAGGAAGAACTTTGAAGAACATGAGGTAAAGGAAATAAACTGAAAACCTGGTGAAACAAAGGCAATACTCCCCAAAATGTCATCAGTTATTTTTTCTTTACAAGAGCAAAGGCAAGACCTGCATTAAAGGAGTTACAGGAGAAGGAAAAATTATCTAAACAACCCCTATCAGATTGGCAAGTTTGGCACATATGGAAAGTGGCAGAAAATAATATTCTCTTTAAGAAGAGACTCATGAGATTAAGGCCAGTAAATGGCTTCTGCATTCAGTGCCACACTCATTTACTCCAGATTTCAGTTTTACACCAAAGCTACCTGGCAAGGTTAGCAAACATTTGTTGTCACACGAGGTGACGTGCATGACTAGTTATGGACCAGAGGGACACCTAAGCTGGACAACCAGCTGAAAATAACTTTAAGGAGATTTCCTTTGCTGGAGTGATGGGCAGAGAGGAGCAAGAGATCCCAAATGCCATAACCATGCAATCCAAAGGGAGTACTTGAAGAGGACAGAGTGGCCAATCAACCAGTACTCATCAGAAATGCAGGGCTGCTGAGAAAAAGCAATTAAGCTAAAGAGGCCAGAAAAGAGGTTTTTTGACAGTGCAATACACTACAAAACTGAATTTAGAACAAGTGCCCATAGATAAGGACAAATAGTCTAATTCAAAGTGAGTTAAAACCTCCTTCAAGAGGATAAAGAGACATGCCAAGAACTGAAATAAAAGAAGCCAATCTAAAATACACTCTGATTGGAATGAAGCTTTCTACAGAAGTAGAGATGGGCCAGCCAGTACAACGTAGCTGTGACACACTTAAATCAGAGGAGAAAAACATGTTGCAGGACTCAAAAGAAGGCAAAGATGCTGGGTCAGACACTAGCTGAGCACCCTGAAACTCCCTGCTCAGAAAAAGCAAGGTTGATCTCATCAATAACACAGCTCTGGTGGTTTTGCTTGCTTAAGTAGTAAAGCAAATTTTACATCTTCTTGTTTTCTAGACCTGAAGATTTCTATAATCCCTGGTATTTTCCTATTTATTCACAGGCAACATTACAGTACATTCAGCCAGGCAAAAGAAAGTTTAAGAATGTCACTTCGTTGTATTTTCAGGTTATGACACTTTGCAAAGGTTAAAAAGCAGATAACAGCTTTAACAAACTCTGGAAGGACAAAGAAAAAGTTGTCCATTTTGTCAAATGCCCCAAACACACTAGTTTTTCTGAAATTCCAAGGTAAACAATACTGCCATTCCATCTTTCAACCATATCATAATATATATATATATATATGTATATAAAATCAAACCTGATTTAAGACACAAATGCATCATTATGCAAAGGTTTTAGAGGATATCTGGAAGAAAGTTCTCCCATAGACTGTTGTTATTTTGGGAGTTTTCTATTCCAGTTCTCAAAAAATCTATAAATATATTTGTTGTTTACATCTAAACCTCAACACTTAAAAATCATCATAGATGAAAATAAGGACAAAAAAGGCCAGAAGAAAGGGCTGTCTTGCTCTATGCCACAGGCTTTTAAGACAGAGCCATTCTTACAACGTTTCCTGATTTACACTAATTCGTGCAATAACTGCCAAGCAAGATCCTGCTGCTTTCACCTCTGCTGCTGCCAACAGAAACAACAGGCTGGAGGATCAAGCTCTTAATTCCACTAACACTTAATTTATAGAATACAAACCCATGATGGGAAGCTATAAAATAGCTGAATTCACCCAATCATCTGTTCAAGAGGGGTAACTAGAAATGTGCTATTCAGACTGCAATCACTGCTTCAGTAAATGCCAACTTCCAAGCAGCAAAATTCCCTGCTGTGTGTTTTAATATTCCAAGAATGGTTTGGAGGGACTTTAAAGATTATCCAGTTCCACCCCCTCCTGCCATGGTCTGGAACATCTTCCACCACAGCAGGTTGGTCAAAGCCTCACCCAGCCTGGCCTTGGACTCATCCAGTGAGGGGCACCCACAGCTTCCCTGGGCAACCTGTTGTAGCATCTCACCACCCCCCAGTGAGGAGCTTCTTTACATCTCATCTGAACCTCCCCTCCTTCAGTTGCAAAGGCATTCACCCTGTCCTGACAATATTCACTGACAAAGTAATTGTCCTTATCAGTGAGGGGTTGGCTGCTTTCAAACCAGCCTTACCAGGAGGCCCTGCTGGGAAATCAGCTTGCACTGTTTAGGTAAAGACATGTCCCCATTATAACTGAATCCAACAGCCTGCCCAGGCCACACAGAAAGGCTGCTTTTGACAGCAAAACATACCTGGCAGCCACTGGAACTGATCTGCATAGCACTCAAAGGTGGTTAGGAAATGCTTCTCCTTTCCCAGAGCCTGGGGAACACACCTGACCTAAATCCAGCTCTGGTAATGGGCTCATCATCTCGTTTTCTTCACAATACCCTTGCATGCCTTTGAAAGAGCAAGCAGCAAAAAGAGAATGGAATGGCTTCACTAAATACACTTTGAAACACACCTTTGGGCAGGGCAGAAAGGAAGGCTTAGGCCTTTAAAACGAGCCAACAAGAAATAACTGAGACTAAACCAGGAAAAATTCCCTGTGATTTTCTTTTTAAAGCTCCCTCTAAGTGGTAATGTTGCATATAAAACTTCAAAGGGACTTTCTTAATTAATACAATATTAAATTATACCTTAATAATAGAACTGCAGAATTCTAACTGCTCGTAATAAACACATTGTCTTATTTATTCAGCATGAATAATGATGGACACTCAGTGTTAAAGATACTGCAATCATCCTGCACAACGATGAATTAAGACCGTGGCTGTTATAACCTCTGTTATCAGGAGATAAAAAAAAATATAAAAAAGACTGGGTTGTACAATCAACAATAGTGAACAAGATAAAGTTAATTGGATGGCTGCCTGCATTTCCATTGGCTAGAATCAGCACAGACAACGTTGGTAGTTCTTTGCTTTCATGACAAGAAGTCTATTCTTTAGCATAATTCTCTGTGATTAGGCTAGGAGTCCAGTATTACTAGCAGAGAAAGAAACAAGACCAGCTTCTGCTCTGCCCCTACATAGAGAAGTCAATCAAGAAAACAATGCAAGCCAAAAATTCCTGAGTGCTTCCCCTCAGACACCCTTCATTTCATTCACAAGCCCTGCTGGCCAGAAGCACAAGTTACTATTAGACATCAACTGTTTATGCAAAAATGGTTTCAAGGATCAGTGAAGCATCTCTACTGAAGTCCTTCATAAGCACACAGTACCACAGCTACCTGGCCACAGGGCTCTCAGGAGACAGCTCTCTGCAGCAGAAAAGGCCAGAGTTTCCTTCCCAGTGCCACTGGCCACAAGCTGCAAGCGTCCAGTGAAGACAGCAACACACCCCATCCCCTCTGCACCACAGAAATTCACACGCAGCTTGGCAAGGAACTGGGCTGGGCCGCACCAGGAAAATCTCAGATGAATGCAACACCCTCTGTGGACATACAAAGCCTTACTTCAGATACAAGGGGGTTTCGGGTGTATTTTGGTTTACAGCTAAAGCACAGGAGTCTTTCTGCCACGCCAACTTCAACTACAACCACCAGCGACCCCCTTCCCAGCCAGGAGAAGTCTGTGACAGCATCACACAGCAGAGGGAACTGCCTAAAGCCGTGTACTGCTCAACCGTGACTTGTCAGGCACGTCACTGTTCCTCACTGGTTTCATGCTCTCCTCTGCCAGGGGGTACTCGACAGAGATTTCAGTGTCATTTTTACTTGAGCCACTGTCCTTGTGCGGTGCAGACAGACACGAGTCGCTCTTCTCCGCGCAGCCGTTGCTCCTGGCCAGGGGCTGCTCGCGCTGGCTGCAGCACAGCTGGGAGTCACAGGCTTTGGAGATGCAGGGAGAGCTGCAGAGGAGATGGGAGGTCTTGTGGTCGGTGTACTCGGGCTGGATGGTCACGGAGTGGATCCCTGCCTCGTGGAAAACCTTCCGGATTTTATAGGCAGCGTCCTGGTAGTCGGCAGGAGTTTGGCACTTGACGTGAAGAGTAGCGATGTTCTTCCCACCCGCCAGCTCCCACACGTGCACCTCGTGCAGGCTGCTAACCCCGGGCACTCGAGCCAGTCTGTCAGCTGCAAGACAGAGGAGAAAGGCATTAGGGGCTTTGGTGGACTAATTACTGGGCTGCCCAGGGAGGTGGTGGAGTCCCCATCCCTGGAGGGGTTTGAGAGTCGCGTAGACGTGGTGCTGGGGGACAAGGTTTAGGGACCCTGGCAGTGTAGGGTTGATGGCTCCACTTGATGATCTTAAAGGTCTCTTCCAGCCAGATCATTCTATGATTCTATGATTACTAGCTCATCAAGAGCCCTATCCAAAGTCAGCAGTCTCCCAAGTACCTCTAGGAAAGATCTGTCTACTCCCTGCTGCCCCCAGCTAATCCTCCAGGTGACCACAGCAGCAGGCCACCTTCCTTCTGTCCCTCAGGCTCCCTAAAGACAATTGTTCCTTCTTCCTTCTAGTCCCTCAGGCTCCCTAAAGACAATTGTTCATATGAAGCAACATCAGAGCACCACTTCTTTAACCAGGACCCCACAAGTGGTTTCTTTAGCCCTGAACAGGTGGAATTCCAGCAGAAAGCAGTGCTCCCCCACAATGAACCGGGGTGAACAATGACAGAGAGGAATTAAACCAAATGCACTGGAAATGTCTAAGCTGTTGTGGAAGTGTTTCAGAAGAAGCTGCTGCAGGGGTGGCAAATACTGTAATTCAGAGTTGCCTCTCTCACAAACACCCCACACAAAGCAGTAACAGCTCCAGACCTGGTATTTTCCATGTATTGTTGGAGTACCACATTCTCAAAATGCATGCTTTAACTAATCCACAGAGATTTAAGTCATGTTGCTAGGACACAGGCATGTGACTATTTCTCACAGCTCTTGAGAATTTACAGCTATTATGAGTAAATAATCCAAACATGTCATTCCAGAAATAACATATGCATGGAAATACATCATTAAAATTAATAGCATTTCAACAACAGATCTGACTTACTCAGTAGCTGCATATTAACACCTTTGGGAACCATCTGCAACAAAATAGTTGAGGTCTCCTTGATAAGTGGGAAGGCAGAAGACAAGATGATGAGCACCATAATTATCGTCAGGCTTGGATCGATGTAACACTGCCAATTACACGGAGCATTCTCCAGGGGAAGGACATGGAAAATTGTAGCAGCAACCACCACGACTACAGATCCAAGTGCATCTCCCATAACGTGCAGAAGAACACCTGAAACAAATGGCACAATCTGCATTAGCGGGGTTGGTTTTGGTCTTTCTTTTTTTCTTTACGGGGGTACAGTGGTGGGGAGAGGAAGAGAATAATGGTGCTTTTTTCAAGTCTGCTCTAGTTGACATGAAAAATGCAGGTACTAAAAACACAACTGAAGTTTTCAGAGAAAAGCAGCAAGGGAAACAGGGGCTCTGAGGCACTGCTGCCCAAGGGGGATGCATTATTAAACACAGAGGGTGGGGCAGCAACTGCGGTGCAACTGCAATACCATGGCAACAGAAAATGTGGCTGCTGAATTACTTGCAGATTATTAAGACATCCTGGCACATAAAATCTCAATTCTCAATTAAAAATTGATGACTAAATCTGTCTGTCCTACCCTGGAAGCTGAGAGCCACCAGCACCAGTGATTCTTCTCCATCAGCTTCCGTGACACTGCTGAAATCTGAAAAATCACCTGAGTGGAACCTGAACTATGGCTCCAAATGCCACCCAGCTCCACTTGTCAAATCAAGCTGGACTACCAGTCATATTAAACCTTGTCCTACTGATGCTCTCACACACACCTTACAAAAGATAAATACAATAAAATCTGAAGGTAGTTGAGAATCAATCACACAGACACCATGGCTTGATATGTGCTTGGACTGTTCTAAAGGAGAGGAGGGCTGGGTGCCACTTATTACACCTACAGATATGCTGTGCACAAAAAGACACAACACAGGCTCCTGTAATAACACCTCTTTAGCTGCCCTCTCAAGAACAATGACCAAAGCAGTCTTCTTGCTGTAAACTAACAGCAATCTAAGGACTTTTTTTCCTCCGCTTGACATATCTTCCCTCTGCTGCTCACACGCACTCCAGTTTTACCAGTCTTTGCTCTTCAGACTTAAATTTAATTCCAGCCCATGCCAAATTCATAACATCTCCCTCTGTAGATGAAACTAATGCTAGTCAATACTTTTAATTCAGAGCCCATGAGAGAACAGAAGGAATCATGTCCTTTTACATCCCTATGACAAGCACTTCCAAGAGCTTTGCTCCAGTTTCATCTCTTCCTCTGGGCTGAAGCAGCTGTAAAAGGCTCCCTCCAAAACTCCTCATCAACACAGCTAGGAGTTGTGACTGGGGATGCTGGACACTGCATCAGCCCAAGAGCTGCTTGTGCTGCTGCTTCTTGCCAGTTCTGTGCACGAGCATTGATCCTGAGGGGGAGATGAAGCAATGGCCACTGGAGTCCCTCCAAACCCCTTGTCAGGTAAGAAAGGAGAAGCTTGCAGCGAGCCCAGCTCGTTCTGCTGGAGTCAGGCTGTGCCCCATCTGGCAGGCACCCACGGGGTTTTCCTCCTAACAGAGTTGCAGTGTTTCTTTGACAAACAGCCCCAATTCAGCGTGGGCTATCAGCTACTCCACTAACAAGGGGACAGGCAGGCTGCAATTGCCAAGGCAACTTAACTGCAGAGCACAGCTTAAAAAGAACAGGAAAATGCCTCCTGGAGTTTCCTTTGGCATTAAGGAAAAAAGTTGAGTAAATCAGAATTCGGACACATTGTGAATTGAGAATATGGAACCTGGGTAATGCTAATTTGACATTACTAACAGCATTAGCATGTATGTCTTGGGTACACATCACATAATGAGGGCACAAATTAACCCATTCCCCTATAGATACCCAAATTCTATCTATTAATCAATTAATTTTTACTAAATAAAGTCATTCTGGTAAAACTGTAGGTAACACATCTCCAAAAGCTTGTGTTTAAACTGCTCTGCATATGCTCAGGAACTAAAAGGAATAATTTTAGCCTACACCAATTAATCCTGCCAGGCAGAAGGTATGGATTCCTGTTCCTACCACTTGTAAAATCAAGAAAACAGCTCTTCTTCCAATCCATTTTGTCCAGACATGTTTTTCAGGAAGGCTCCAGTTCTATAATGTACAGGATTTTTGGTCGATTATGAAGCAAGTATGGCCATGTAACTAACTTCAAAAGAAAGACATAGATTTTTAATCTTTAAAATCCTGATTTTTAATTTAACTGATTTTTAATCAGGATTTTAAAGGCACCACAGACTCAAGGAATATCTGCAAGGACAATAAAATACATTTTGCAAAGATGATCTGCCAAAGCAGCACTTAAAAGAGAAATTCTCTTTCTGAAAATCCAAGATGACACCAATCTGAAAATAACCAACACAATCCACCTTCTCCTTCAGATATTTTGGAACGTTTCTGCCCAAGGACTGTCATTCAGGCAGGTGAGGCTTTCTCTAAAATACAGTCATCAGTTCCTCTCTCCTCTCTCCTGAAAATGACAGTTTGCTTCTCCTACTCCAGTACTCTTACCACTGCAATGCCATGGCACCCAGTGGCATCAGTTTTAGACATTCAGGAAATTCTTGTGGCTGTAGCACATGGTTTGATTCCCAAAGTGTCTTCCCTTACAGAGACTCTGGAAACACACTTGGCAGACAGACAGAATCACACCAAAAAAACCCCAAACCAACAACGAAAAAACCCCACACAGGAGCCTCTGCTTCTCATGCTTGTGATGCCAACTAACACAGCTTACAACCTCTGGAGGAGCACCAGATGTTCACAGGTGACCGTAGGAAGCCTGGAACTGCCACCCCATTCCAGCTTCCCGACAGCCCTTCCTTGTGGACAAACTCAGAGTGTTTTTACACCCAAGGATACCTGTTTGGCTCTGCTCAGCAGAGCTGCACGAACACAAACGCCCATGAACAGCTCTGCAGAGACACCTGGTTAATTTATACCTAGCAGTAGCTATATTGTTTTCCTCCACAGATAGCCAGGGACCTGCCAAATTACAGTGTGAGGAGGTCTGATCCTGTCAGACTCTCCCAAGGACAGGTTCACAGTTCAAGGACCTGGAACAACACTGTGCTGAAGCACCAGTTTCAGCACCTTGCTCCTCCTGCTGACAGCAGCATCAGCCTTGGGATTTAAAGATATATTGGTTTCTACACAAAAGCTTTTGAAAGTTGCAAACTGCTCAGCTGTTGCAGCAGTGACACCCAGAAAGCACCTCGGGGCTACCTGCTTCACCTTCAAGGCCTCTAGGGACTTGAGCTTAGTGCAGTGGGCTTGGCCTCCTTTCCAGAAAGTTGAACTGCACTCTAGTCTAAAGAATTAAAATCAAAACGTGACCGTGCTCAGAGCTAAAACAGCACTATTTTATTATCTGTGCTAGTTCACACAGCCTAAAACCTTTCTGCTGAAGAGAACTGGGTCCAAATAGATAGAGGAGTCCTGGAGTTTGGCTCCATGTCTTACTGATATTTGAAAACAAAACCAAAAGTCTGAAATGGAAACAAGTGTTTAAAGTTAATCTAATACTGGCAGGATACTCCCATACTGTACCTCTGATGTTCAAGGCTTCAGACTTTCTTTCTTTCCTCTTCTCCAACCCCTCTTCAGGGCTTTTTAGGTCATTTGGTGAATCACCTGCATTCAAAGAAGAAACGCTGTGTTGTGTATAAGTTCTACAAACAGAAAAAACATCAACCTTCTCAAAACCAACTTATTTCACAGATGACAACAAGAACCAAAAAGAAAGAGACAAACCCAAAAAACAACCGACCAACCAAGCCAAGCGTTTTCCAAGCACCTCTCTGAGCAACGCCCCTCCTTCCCCATCCCGACACGGCAGGCACCAGCCCATAGTGTAAAATACGAGGCGAAAGGTGGCCGGTGTCTGAGCGAGGCTGCAGCGACTCCCCTGCACCCATGAGCGGGGCTGGGGCTCCGAAAGCGCCCGCGGGGAGGGTCCGGCAGCTCCGCGCTCCGGCCATAGACGGGAGGGACGGAGAAGGGTGCGAGGGGTGGGGAGAGGGTGCGGGACGCGAGGAGAAGGCAGGAGGACGAGGATGCAGCCGAAAGGCACCTGCTTCGTTGGCCTCCCCCGCCGCGGGGGTGCTGCCGGGCACGGTCCGCAGCGCGGCGGCCGCGGGCGACGGGGCGGGCGGGCGGCGGCGGCAGCAGGACCCCCAGTCCTGGAAGACGAGGAGCCCCACGAGGTTGACGGCGAGGCCGAGGGTGCCCACGATGAGCACCAGGCGGGCGTCGTCGATGGGCTCGGGGCGGGCGAGGCGGAGGACGGCCTCCACGAAGATGGTGAAGCAGAGCGCGGTGAGGAAGACGGCGTTGCTCAGAGCCCCGACCGCCTCGGCGCGGCTGTAGCCGTAGGTGGCGCGGGGGCCCCGGCGGCTGCGGCGGGCGATGCGCCCCGTGGACAGCCCCACGCACAGGGAGATGAGGTCCGACAGCATGTTGAAGGAGTCGGAGACCAGCGCGATGGAGTTGCCCAGGTATCCCGACACCAGCTCGGCGGCGAAGAAGCCGGCGGTCAGCACCAGCATGAAGATGAGGCGGCACGTCTTCCCCGAGTACCGCCCCATGGCACCGGCGTCCCCGCTTAGCGCCGGGTCATTCTCCGCCGCCGAGCCGCCCGCTCCTCCGACCCGCGGCGAGTGCGGCCGCCCCGGCCCTTAACGCCGCTGCCCGCCGCGCCAAGCCCCGCCCGCCGCCCTGCCCCGCCGCCGCCACCCGCACCCGCACCGCGGCCCGGGATGGAGCTCCGGGGATCCTCCTGCCCCCCCCCCCCCCCCCCCCCCCCCCCCCCCCCCCCCCCCCGGGAGGGAGAGGGGGGCGGGGGGGGAGAGGGGGGGGGAGGGGGGTGAGATTCGTGGGGGCCCGCGCATTT
>JAOEGS010013354.1:45200-68874 GCA_025447755.1 Corythornis vintsioides | reverse complement strand
TGGTGGGGTCTGGCTGGGCAGGGGTGGTGGGGCCTGGCTGGGCAGGGGTGGTGGGGTCTGGCTGGGCAGGGGTGGTGGGGTCTGGCTGGGCAGGGGTGGTGGGGCTTGTCTTGGCACACTCTGGGTGCCCCTGCCAGCCCGCAGCTTGGAGCTCAGGGGTGTGGAGCCTCTCCTGGGCACAGGAGGAGCACGGGCAGCCTCGCCTCTTGTTGCCCAGATTGCTCTCATTTTGTTTTTAAACAAGAGCAAATCTTTGGAGATGAGATAAGCGAGGCTGGTAAAGCCGGGTCACCCAGGAGCTGGCCCGGGTATATTGTGGGTAAATCACTGTGCTACCTGCTGTGACAGGAGTAATTTATCTCAGGCTGAAAAAACCTGCTTCTTCCCATCCTGAGCAGTGAGGGTCATTCATCACTTTTTGTTATTTTTATAACAGGAGAGAGTGCTGGTTCCCTCCCCCCATCCCCTCCAGCCAGTCCCTGGGGACAAATTAGCTAGTCTGAAAATGGATGAGCTCAGGGGCTATTTTCATTTCTATATTTTTACCAGTGTAACAGAAACCCTTTTTGTGTTCTGCAGCCCTCCGTGCAGCAGGGGTAGCAGGAGCAGGGCTCTGAGACCTGCCTGGGGGAGGATGTGGCCTCAGTCTCCTACTGCTGACTCGGCAGGTGGCTCTGCTAGAGAGCCTCTTGGCGCCTCTGAAGCCACCCAACGTACAGTGTGAGCCTGGGGGCTCCTGCAAAAGGTGCATGGGCTGGGGTGGGAAAGCTTTGGGGGCTCTCAGACTAGAGACAGGAGCTGTCTCCCCTCCTTGGGAGTGTCAGACACTGTCCCAGACTCAACCACCCATCCATGTGTCAGGAGCAGGGGCTGTGCAGTGGTGATGCTGAGCTCTGCAGGAGCACGTGTGCTGGGTGTGCCGGAGGCTGCATCCAGCCAAGGCTGGCAGAGACCCTCAGGGCAATGCAGCTGCTACATGGTCCCTTCCTGGGAGGGGACTTTGCTGCAATTACCCTGCCAAGCACACGCCTCCCGGCCTGCCATCAACCGGCTGCAGCAGAGCAGCCAGCAGGGGCCGACACCCCTGTGAGAGGCCTCGTGCCTCGTTCTGTGCACAGGGAATCCCACCCTGGGAGCTTGGATCCAGAGCCCCATCTCCACCAAGCATTCCGAGCAGGCAGGCGAGGCCTTTGACGTACAAAATCCCTTCAGTGTCTCTCGTGTCATCTGGTGAGGATGTTCAGAAAGGGATGGTGAATCCTTCTGCTCTTTCTTGACCCTCCTGCCCTCCCCCTTCAGAGGAAGCTTCTGGAGCTGCAGTGCATGCCGTGGTGGAGCTGCTGCTGCAGCCAGGTGGTTGTTGCTGAGTGCTGCCCTGGTCCCTGCACGCTGCGGCCTGGGGGTGTAGGCTGGGCTGGCCCTGGTCTGGATTCTGGGATTTGGGTGTTTTTGAGTCTCCTGTCGATTGTACAGTCCAAAGCACATCATCCAACCTTGGCTGCCCTGTCTGTGACAGTGGTGATTACTGCTTGTCATTTCTGGTGACCCGAGCACAAGCAGAGAGCAGTTATAGCCTCTGATTCTGAAAACTCTCCAAAGGGCCCAGGGCTTGTGGGGAGACAAACTGGCACCATTCCACAGCTTCAGGGAGCACCACTGTGTGTGCTCACTGGCCATGGTTCAGGGCTTCTCCCATAGCCTCCCTAATAGAGTCATTTGTCTCCCAAAATACTCATTGGTTTCCCTGAAGATTTGTGGGTTCTCTTCATTATTAGTATCGTTAATTCTTATTTAGACAGAATTTATGATCCTGTCCAATGATGTTTATCTGAAGTGGTATCTTGAAAATGCACTTAAAGGCTTGTGGGGAAGGCCAGTGCAGTGGCTGGTGCTGTGCCCTGCTCCAGAGCAGCTGGGTGACCTGGGCCAGAGCTCCAGGCTCAGGTTCCTTTGGGGAAGGTGCTTGTGAAACTGGAGGCAGCTGACAGAAAACATGGCACGAGTGTGTGGGGGGGATTTGGGCTCCTGAGTATCACTCCAAGTGACACAGGACTTGCTGGCTATCAGCTTGCTGGTGCCCTCTTCCTTTGAGGGTGTCGTCAGAAGCAGCACAGTGCAGGGTTGGATTTCATAGGGAAAGATAAATGTCACTGTCTTGGATGATTTTTGGGCCTCTTTTAAGCATGGCTTTTCCCCAGAGAGATAGCTCCTGTTGCTCTTGTGGCAGCTCTTAGGCTAAGAGGGGACCTCTCCCTGCTGAGTGCAGCTGGGGCAAGAGGCTGCAGGCACCTGCATGTGCTCATCTTCCTCCTGCCCTCTTGCAAAGCTGGGGCCTGGCAGAGCCAGGGAACTGCCTGGAGCTCTTGTCTCTGCTGGGACCACAGCCCTGGGGAGGATTCCAAGCCCAGTGCTGCCTGCAGTTGTGTGGAGTTAGCTCTGTTGCTGGGAACCTCCCTGCCAGGTTTTCTTTAAATCCTCTCTTCTCTTAGACTCTTGGTTATCACTGCAGCTTGCTGGGACCAACAGCTGCCAACAAGCACCGAGGGACTCCAGGCAGCTCTACAGACTAACTTGGAGTGCCTCAGGCAAAGCCTGACGTGCACAACGTGAGGATAACCTGCTCTGTGCACTCCCAGACTCGTGCCCTCCTTCCCCGGGATGGGGAGAGCTGGGTGAACCTCAGGTCAAGCAGGCAGAGGTGGTGATATGGTGCAAGGCACTGGGATTCCATTTGGGCCTGTGGTTTGATTCCAGTTGTGGTTATTTGTTAGAGGATCTTGTAGAGCTGATTTGGAAAAGTCACTTGCAGCACAAAGCAGGGCTCAGTCTGGTCAAGCCAAAAGGAAGCCAACCTGATGTGATCCTGCACTTTGTGCCTGTCTCCCTTGTGAACCATCCTGGATGATAGAGATCAAGCCTTGGAGCTTGTTGGGCAGCTCAGTCAGAGGAGGGGACCCTGGCAGGTGGCATCTCTGTGTCCCAGCTTTCTGTTTAGCCATGTGCAGCACTGAACCCAGGGCTCCCCACAAGGTTCTGCTTGGGCCTGCCAGGGCTGTGGGAAGGCATCTCCTCTGCCTCTGTCCCTGCTGCCTCCTGCCTCTGAGCAGAGCTGCCCAGGCTTTGGTGCTGCAGAGCTTGCCTGGAGCTCACTGAGATTCTTGAAACTGATTTGTGGCTCTGAGATTGTTAAAATGTGCTGGTCAGGTTTAGCCTTCCTAATCCTGCATTATTCAAATGGGCTGCTCTGTCTTTCACGTTAAACAAACAGACAAAGAAACAGCCTTAGGAAGCAAAGTCCTGATTTGCTGATTAGACCCAGCCCTGCTGGAATCTCATCCCAAAATCCATCCGAGTGCCTCTGCTAGGCTCCCCTGGAGAACTGCATTATTTTGAGACTTGAAGGGCTGACTTGGAAAAACCACTTAAATTCAAGTACAGATCAGAATGACCTGCAAAGAAAACAAGCACAGGTCAGCTGTCTGAGGCATAACTTTGCTCTGGTAAGAGGTTGTAAAAGACACTGTTGAGAGTATTAGTGGAGGGAAGAAAAAAGAGTCTGTGTGCTGGAAGGTATTTTCTGCTTTCTGTTTATTAGCAGGTAAGACACTGATTCATTTCTGGAGCTTTCTAGTGTTTGGCCAGGAATAAAAAGAAGTGATATGACCTGAGAAAAAAAAAAGGTTGAGGATCTAAAAGGATCTCTGCCTGCTGCAGTCTGCAGAGCGTGGCAAAGGCATCAGCACCTGGAGATGTTCACTGATCCCTGCCCATGCCCTGGGAGGGGGGTGCAGGCTGGAACTTGGACAAACTCCTCAACTCTTTTGCATACTTTGCCATCTGCTCTTGTTACAACTTGAAATGTGGCCTTTGGAGTAAGAAGGAGGCAAAGGCTGGTTCTTGGGGCTCTGCCCCACCTCCCTTAACACGTGGTGTGTTTATTGTCTTCTATTTCCAAGGCTGGTTAAAGCCCTTCCATTCCAGGCTGTCATTTCGTGAGTAGTTTGCCTCTTAGTCCTGGCAACTAGGTGTGCTGCACACACATCTTCAGTTCTGTAAACAAGGAGGGCTCCTTATTTCTTTCAGTTTTCTCTTCAGTGAAAGATGTGTCCCAGTATTAGGTCCTAGAGGAGATTAATAAGAGCTATTACACCCGTGGGAGACCGTTCACTGCTGCTGTGTCCTGTCCAGTTCAAAATGATCCCTTTCCAGTTTCTCATCAGGCACCACCTCATGCATATGCATCCCTGCTAGGAGCTTTTGCCTGATGCTCAGCTTAATATATTCCGTGCACAGTTTTTTCCCCATTATTCCTAGTTAAACTCTCTTGGATCAGCCAGAACATGAGGAATGTGCAGCAGCTTCCCACAGCACAGCGTAATTAGCCACTTCAAAACCTACCTGCAAAGAGTGATGCCCTCATTATGCCGAGCAGAGGAGAATCTGGTGGGCTGAGGTGTCTCCAGGAAGAAGATGCATTTCACTGTGGAGAGGAACAAGAGCAGCTCTGCCCTCCTGCTGTTCCCCCGTCCCCACGGCACATGGCAGTGCCCACGGTGAAAGCAAACACCTCCCAACATCCATTACTTCGTGGTGATTAAAGTCACCTCTCGTGGTTCATAGGCTGTGCTGTTCCCAAAACGTAGCTACAAATGTTGTTGAAAAAAAGCTGTGCTGGGGAAGGCTGGTGTGGTGCTGGGAGTCCCCCAGAGCACATGTGGGCACCAGTTTAACCAGCCTCACTGCTGCAGCAGCACAAGTACCCCATCAGTCACTCTGGCCCTGGCTGGAATCCTTCCCCACGCTGCTTGAAAGACAGCTGGTTGATCAGTTCAGAGCCCCTGCTGGAGCAGGGAGCCAGCAGAAGCCAGGCTTGGGTGGAGAGCTGAGCCTCCAGTTTTTCCCCACTATTCCTGGCACCTCGAGCTGGCCAAGAAGTTTCTAGTGCATGCCCATCTCCTAACAATGCCACTCAGTGCCTCTGCAGGGCTCCTCAGCTAGGATCTCTGAGTGCTTGGCAAACAAAAAATAAATAAGCTTACTGTCAACTCTCTGGGGTAGGTATTATGATACTTAACAGATGTGTAAACAGACACAGAGAGCTCAAGTTTTTCATGTTCAAAGCACTTTGCAAATACCACCTAATTAATCCTCTCCCAGGCCCTGGGAGGTATGTGTTGGTCCCCTCCAAGGACACAGCAAAGTCACTGGTAGGACTGAGTCCTGCAGGCCAGTTGTCTGGAGCACTAAAGGGGGTGCTGGTTGCACCCAGCTTCAAAGAGCCTGTGCAGATGACCAGTAATTCTGCTCCTGTCTCTGGGCTCCCTTTAAAGTCCAAGGAAGAAGAGTTCAGAACTAAAATGGGCTTCTGGTGAACTTAATTAGTTCAATTTGCTAAAGCCTGTTCATAGCCCTATCAGTCTTTTTCTTTGAAGCTTCTTAAAAGCTCAGACTTGGGGTCTGGAGTAGTTTTCAAGGAGACTGAGAGTCAGGCAGTGACCCCAGCTCTGGCTGCTGAGGGATGGTGTGGGCAGCAGCCAGGGCAGCCCCTGGCACTCTGTCCCTCTCTGCAACCAGGAGAGGGGCTGCTTGTGTTGGTGCAGAGTGTGGTGGCCTCCTCTGAACACTGCCCCTTATGCAGGCCACAGAAGCATCCTCTGGGAGGTGTTCATGCTAGTTATGGAGTATTTGAGTAAGTGCTTCGTGTTGTTAGTCACAAATGATCCTTTCTCTCTGTCCTGTGCTCTGGGGAAGCAGCCTCAGTGATCTCCACGGGATGCTGCTGATTCTTGGGACTTGGCTGGCATTGCTGGTGGCATCTGGGGACTTCAGCCAGCACTGCCAAGCCTGCGTGTCTCATGGTGTCAGATCCCTGGCACTTGAGAAGCTCCCAGCAAAGGGAGTGTTTCTCTGCCCGTGGGTTGCTGGGAGCCACAGGTGGCTGTGAAGAGGAGCTGTGGCTGCTGGGAATCTGGCAGGTACAGGGGCTGAGCTGCTGCTTACTCAGCTGGGCACTCGGGGCTCTGATTCCATCACTTGTTAGGTGCCTATTTTTGGCCAACTTGAATCACTTGCTGGCAGATCCGGGTGTTAAATAAGTTTTGTAACTTGAGGATGTGGATTTCTGCAGCACGACAGTTCCTAAGGCTTGAAAACTCTGGATGAAATCAAACTGTGAGGACAGAGGGTCCTCCCTACAGGCACAGCCCGAGTGGAGATGCACACAAACAGGCTTGCCCGTGAAATGGGGTCAGGAAATGCTGCAGTGTGACCTCCTGAGGTGACAAAGCAGCATCCCTGTGCTGAAGCCAGCTGAGCTCTGCAGATTTATGGCAGTGGATGGACTGATCCCAGGAGTCTTAAAAACACAGATCCCGAGAGCCCTGGGACGTTTTATTAGCCTTTAACAAGACAGAGTTCTATCCAGTTTGGTCAGATTAATTATACTTTCCTGCAGTGTTCTACCTACACCATCAATTATTAATTAATCTCGCTCTACGTTTTTAGCTGTTACCTGTCCCTAATCACCTTGCTGCTATAACTTGCTGGTCTTGTGCCAATGTGTGTTACTGGGACCAGTTGCAGACATCTGGGAGCACGGAACTCCCAGAGCTGCTGGTGCCCAGGGACAGGTACCCACGGCTGCTGCTCCTGTGGGCTCCAGAGACAACCTCCTGTCAGTTCTGGCCTTGGACATTTGTTTCTTCATTCTAAGGCTTGGATTAATTTGGTGGTCAAGAGGAGCCCTGTTTCCTCAGGGGGTTTCTGCCCAGGAGGGCTCTCCTTTGCCTGCCGTGGGTCTCAATACAGATGTGACTGTCAAAATGAGAGAGCAAGGGGGACAGAAGCTCCTTGGTCCCTGTGTTAAGGCTTTAAGTTTATCCTGTTTCTCTCCTAAGTTCTTTTCTGCCTCTTCCATCACAATTATCACATCAGGATGTTGCCACAAGCCTCCTCTCAAAGCTGCCTGGGGGAAAAACCACAGCTTCTTCTGTGTGCATGGTAAATCTTCCCACCCCAGTGTGCTGCTCCCAGCCGTGGCTGCATCTGTGTGCTCGGGCATGTCCAGGACTGCAGGTTTCCAGGCACAGGACACAACCCTGCCAGCCAGGGCACTTCTCAGCCAAGCCTTCCTTTCTTCTGCATCCCCACGGGTGCCTCCCTGCAGCTCGGCTGCTGGCTGCTTGTGTGGAGGAGCAAATGTCTGCCCAGCTGGCTGCAGTGGCCAGTGCTGGGGCAGGAGACAGTTACAGGGAGGCTGAAGTTGCTCCTGCTCTGCAGCTGAGCTCGGTGGTTGTCAGAGTGTGTTTGTGTCCCTGCTGTCAGCAGTTGGTGTGCTGGGGGTTGCAGCCCCAGCTGCTGGAGCCTTGTGAAGGTCAGTGCCAGGGCTGTGCCACCAGCTCCTTTATTCCCTCCCCAGAAACACGGAGGGCTCTGGTTGAGGCTGCTCAGCTGATGGCTGGCTGGCAGGGTGTGTGGGGAGGCTGTTTCTCGGGATATAGCTGCAAAGGAGAATATCTTTCTTGGAAAGGAGAGCTGAGAACTCAGGGCAGTATTCGTATGAAAGCAGTTGTACAGCCATAGCCTGGGTCTGTGTTTTAATTTTGGAGTAATTAAGTTCCTCAGACTGGGCAGATATTTGAGGAACTCTCTTTTTTTCTTCTTGGATGCTCATCCTTCATTCACCCAGCCAAGATATTTTTATGAGCAAAACTGCATATCTGTGAAAAAACAGAGTACCTTGACACTGCAGGTCTGGAATCATCCCCTCCAACAGATGAACCATTTCCAGTGTTTCAGAGTAGTCATGGTGCAGCAGAAAGGAGGAAGAGCAGTGCCATTAATTGAGCATAACAGGAAATATTGTGGAGCAGATTACCAGAGGAACTCTACAGCCACACAACACAGAGCTGTCCAGGTTTGAGGCTGAATAAGCAAGAGCAAACCTCTGCTTCCCTCTCCCCGAGGGATGAAGTGCAGGAAGGGCAGAGCAAAGGCCATGCTGGTGTGCAGAGCTGTGCTGTGTGTGCCATCAGCCAGCCATGGGGGGGTTCACACTCAGCTCACACGGGTAAAAAGCTTCCATAGCTGCCATGGAAGAGAAGAGCTCTGCACAGAGGGAGCTCAGAGTGCTCTCAGCCTGGCCAAGCAATCAGCTGGTGCCAGGGCATTGATATCCCAGCCTGCTGGGCAGCAGCTGCTTTACCCACTTTGGAGTAAAGGGCCTTTCCTGGTTGCGTGGAGAGGGGCTCCCTGGCAGGTTCTCCATCACTGCAGGTGAACTGGGAAGCTGTGGAGAGGGCTGGAGCTTTCTGTGCTCACCACAGCAGCAGAATAAGGCTGAGAAAGGAATTTGTTGTCCAGGAAGATAAAAATCCAGCTTGCTGGGCAGAAATGGGACTAGTTTCCTGCAGAAATGCCATTCCCTCTGAGTGGAAGAGGACAAACTGTGAGGCAGGTGACTGCAGAGGTGACAGCTGCAGGTAAGCACAGGGCTCCAGCAGTAAATTCCCAAATTAAACCCCAGCCAGAGCAAATGCAGGATGTCAAACAGCTAGTCAGGGGGAAAATCAGGGAACATCCAGTGTCACAATTAACTGCAATTAGCGTGGCCCATCAAATCCCCTGCCAGGCTCATCCACACAGGTTTGCCATGAGTCAGGCTGTGGGTCCTGACTCCCCAGCCCTCCCTGTGTGCAGTCAGGGGCTGGCAGGAAAGCTGGGGACAGAAAGGCAAACTAAAATGCATCAAAAATGCAAAGTATAGGGAGTCAGATCTCAGCTGGCACAAATCAATAAAGCATTTTTGACATCAGTAGAATTATACCTTCCACTGAATAAAGCCTGGCCTGCTCTCTTTGCAGTGTTTGTGATTGCTAATTTGCCTTTGGAGTTGCAGTGCTGCTGTGTTCAGTCTGTGGTGGGAGCTGGATTCTAGGCTGTGAATAGAGCTGAGCTGTAACTTCTCTACAGAGTGAGGCTGTTCTGTTTTCCCTCAGAATTTGCCAATTTGTCACATTTGTTTGCAGAAACAGTGTGATTTTGATTCGGGAGGCATCGAGGAGGCTATGGAATGCAGTCTGCTTGGCAGTTGTACCCTACCTAGATCTGCTCTTAAGCTGCAGTGCCTGCCCAGCAACTCCACTTGCTAAAAGCCTGGAAGTGTGTGAGTGCTGGCTCCCAGCTCTGCTGTCCCATATGGTGCTCCTCAGGATGGCAGTGCCTGCTCCATTTCACACAGAAGCAAAAACATTTTCTCTGCTAAATGCTATAGTCATTCTCCATCCAGCTCTAATGTGAGTTCCTCCGTGCTCCATAGGCTGTTTCCTGCTGGTTACTGTGCAGCTCCAGCCCAGCAGTGCTCAGAGCAGCTGAAGCTTTGATGTGCCCCAGAGATGTTAGCTGCTCGTTGGGCTGAGTGAGCGGCTGGGGGCAGCCTGGCAGAGCAGGAGGATGCTCACTGCTGCTCCGGGTTCTGCCAGGCTCCCGTGTCCCTGTGCATGCAACAAAGCACTGCTTCCAATCTCAGCTTCTCCTTCCTGCAAGCGTGGAGTGCCCAGAGCTGGGGGCTTCCCAGAGAAAGGACATTCTGCAGTGCTTGTGGTGTTTGCCATGGAACATCCCTGTCCCTGCTCTGCTGTCCCATTTATTTTGGATTGGGAGGCCCTGGGGCACTCCTGAGAGTGTGGATTGAGAATAAGGACAGGCTTGGATGTTCACCTAGCTCAGAGCTTTCAATTGGCAGAGGCTGGCCACTGCCTGCCTGCTTCCTCCTGCTAACAGTTGCACTCCTCATTCAGAAAGATCCAAGAGAAACAACTTAAAAGCAAGGAGAGAAAAATACCTTTTCCTGGAGCACTAGCAGGCAGTATGGATCTGTTCTCTACAGACATCCACATCAACTGCTGCCATTTGGACAGGTATGTTCTGTGCCTCTGATGCTCTCCCTGGGCTTAACTGCTGAGTTGGATGGTAAACCCATGTGACAGTGCATATGCTCTAAATGGTTGGAATGTAGTTCAGATTTACTGCCAGCCAGCAAACACACTGCAGGAGGAGGAGGGTGCAGAATTGCACCATGCAGCCTCCAGGAGTGGTGTGGAGAGCTGTGGGACCCCCTGGGCTTACTGTCCCTGCTGCCTAGAGTGGCTGTTAATAGTAGAGTGAGCTTGTGAGTAACCCCTGACAGAGCCACCAGGCTTTATTCAAAACCTGCCAGGAAAATGGGAAAATTGCATTTGAGTCTCCAGGTATTAGGAGGACAAGACAACCTTAGGTCCCTGAGAACAGAGCAGAAAGACTGAGAGATGCAGATTTTCAAACTCAGCTCTAAATAATAACCTTTTTATCTCCAGTCAGGCTTACTTCTGGTCTGACCCTGACAGTTGTAAATCTCAGAGCTGCTTCTGAAGAGATGGAACAATGAGGATAATTACCCTGTAATTCAGAGAGCCTTGGTGGGGATGGAGGTATATCAGTGCTCCAGAGCAGGGAATGACTCCTGTTATTACAGTGAGAAGCAACAGCTCTATTTGTTATTAGAGCTGAGTGACAGCCCTGCTTGAACTTCCTCGTGCCCCTGCCAAAACTTGGATATATGAACCAATATAGAGCCTTCAATTAAAAATCATACTCTAATAAGTAATAACAAAGTGGGAATTCAGATGGCTCTGTTTCAGCACTGCATTTTCACTGCTTATTTTCTGAACGTTTTCCTTTCTTACGGTTTTGGGGGAGGTGTCTTTATTCCCTTTCCTAAAGCTTATAACCCAGCACGGATCCACTTGGCAGAACTTCTGACAGCAGTGGGGCCCGTGGGATAAACCACCTCCTTGTCAATAAACTCCCATTCCTTCCTCACCATGCTAATGCCACCGTTTCTTCCCTGCTCCACTTGTTACTCAATCCCTGGTTAACTCAGGCACGGGCCAGCAGTGACTGCAGCACTGCAGCTGCAGCAGGGTGAGATGGGGTTTGGGCTGCTGGCTGCTGACACCCCCCTGCTCAGGCACCCACTCTTCCCTGAGCCAGCCAGCTGCCACGGCCGGAATCAGGGGGGGAAAGGAATTTAATCTCTTTTCCCCAAGCCTCAACTCTCTGTGTCACAGGAACTTTGAAATGTGTGCTCCTTCCTCTTGTTTTGCAGCCTGCTGTGGAAGTGCTGCAGTGACTGGGCCTTGCATAAATCACTGCTGTGATGACACCAGTGACACCCCTGGCACACGCACAAAGAGGGGTGCACGTGTGGGTGAGGCAGGGGCACGAGCAGGACTGGGGCTTGGGGAAGGTCTCCCTGCCTTTGTCCCTCTGTCCCTGGGACAGCTCTCCAGGGTTGGTCTGGTGGTGGGTACCCCGAGCAGGTACTCCAAGCTCTGGCTCTGTGTTCTCCAGTAGCCCTTGATGGTTTTCCCCACCTCCAGTTGCTCGTTGACTGTTGGAGCCTTTGCAGCTCTGTGTCTGCTCTGTGCCCAGCACAGCAGGGTCTGGATTTCACAGGGGCTTTGCAGATCCTCTGTAATGCAGGTACTGGGGCGACAGCCCAGGGTGGTCAATTGATGGCAGCTGAGGACTGGGCTCTTTTCTTTTTGCTGGACTGCATTAAAGATCAAGTATTGATTCTCATCTACTGGGCAACAGACAAAGCTGGGTATTGTCTTTAATTAAAGACTTCAAAAGAGGGACTTGTAAAGTGATCAATATTTATTAGGACAGGGTAATCTTGTTTTGACTTTTAAACCTGGTGGATTTGATATACGTTCTCAACAGGGCTGGAAATGTGTGCTGGTGAGATGTGCTTTTCACTGGGTAACATCTTTTATGATAACCCGAAGCCTAGCTCCAGCTTAATGGCAAAATATATCAACCTATTTTTCTCCTGTTCCTCCTAACTCTTCCTTATTCTTTCTACAAAGAAACTCTGTGAAGGAAAAATTGAGCAGAGAGGTTACAGATTGTTATCTACTGTCTCGTGGCAAAGGAGAATTTACTCACATGGGGTAATACAGGAACAACTCACGTTTAATGAATTTAATCAGAAGTGCTTTACAGGTAGGACTGGATGAAAAATCAGGTGTGACTTCAATCCCAATACAGCATCCATCTGTTTAGGCCCATCTACTTTGTTTTATATCTTATTCATCCCTCTTGCATGTGAAGGTCTCAGTTTCCCCTCCGATGAAAGGCAAAGCTTCTCTTTGGGTAGTGTCTCCTACTGGTGGCTAAAGGGAAGAAGGAATTGGTACCAGCATGGAGGGGTTGGTCCCTGCAGTGACAGCTCACTAGATTTTCTTTTGATGTGTCCTCCTAGGGAGTGACTTTTTTTAATCCAGAGCCCTGGCTCTTGACCTGATTTTCTGCTCCACAGTCTCTCCCGTGGTCAGAGAGATCCAGGTTTGTGAAGGTGTTGCTATTCTAGTTCCCCTGACTGGCTGTAATGAACAGAGTAGTGCAGAATGGAAGTTCTGAGCTGGACCTTCAGTGAAGCTTCAGAGGCCACGGGTCGTTTGGGATGATTCCTTAAGAAGCAGGTTCTGAAAAGCTTCCTGATGTGGGAAATGAGGAGCTGCCTGTGTGGGGCGAAAGGTAAATAAAGCAGAGGTGTGCTGCCAGAGATGCTCTCCCTGTACTGTCCGACAGAGCAGTGGGGGGGGTTTGTTACCTGAATGATTCCCAACCTCCAGGCTGCCCCTCGATGATTTGTTTCTGTGCCTGAGTGTCCTGAGATGCAGTTTTACCTCCAGCCCAAGCATCCATCTGCCAGCTGGAGAGCCTGCTGGTGTGCACAGTTCCCCCCGTGGCAGCGTTTGGGGGATGCACTGAGTTGGAAATTGAATTTGCTCTTCAGATGGAATGTCTGCATTCTGGATTTTTGTTTTGATTCATCCACTGAGAAGGTCTGAGGGAAGACAATATGGTTTTGTGGGATGCTGGCTTAGCCACAGCCAGGGATCCTCGGGGAAGGAGCACAAACCTCCCCGCTCAGCTGCGGCCAGCCCTGCTGGTGCCTAACGAGCAGTGACTGGAAACAGCTCCTTGCTCTCCTCTCGAGCTCCAGCACTCATCTCAACTGACCCTCTTTGTTTGCAGCCGAGAGCCCAGGCTGAACCGGGGCTCCCGGGGTGTGTTTCTGCAGTGTCACCGGCAGAGCTGGTAATTGGTGTAACAGAGTTTACTCACCCAGCAGCCAGTCTCTGAGTGGGAGGAGGCGAAGCTGTTTGTGGATTTGGGTCAGATTCAGCAAACATTTTCTGCCAAAAAAAAATAAAAACAAATCTCTCCCTTTATTGCTTTCCCAGATAATCAAAATATTTCATTTCATACTTCCCTGGCAGCAGCAAAGTAAAAATACAATTTGGAATTAACATTTTCTTTTCGCCTGGGAGTATCCCACGCTGAAAACCAGAGATGAGCAGCGACGTTTGCCCGTGAGAGAGAGTTTATTGAGCAAAGGGCGGTGTTCTTCTCGGGAAAATACCTGCCCGGCTCTGGTGCAGCGGCACTCGAGCTCTGCCTCCTCGCACGGGCTGGCTGATGCTCCGAGGACCAAGCAAGCCAGCAGATGGGGCTCGAGAATGTGCGCCCTGGCTCGGAGCTGCGGCTGAGGGAGCGCGGGTGCCCGCACCTGGATGGTACCCGGGAGCCCCCAGCCCCTGATCCTGGGCCAGGGCACCTGCAGGGGGTAGGAGGGGACCTGGGCACCTTGGCGCCGGTTGGTCCAAGTGTGGCACACACTGGTGCTCACCCATCCCTGGCTGAAGGTGGGGTTTGCAGCATCCCTCCCTCCCCAGTTCCCATTCCAGCTCCTCCAGTTGCAGCAGAGACCTGCCAGGGTGAACTGATGTGGTAAAATTGCCTTTTATTTTTCCAATAAAGACTTTAGATCCTTTTTTTCTTTCCTGGCTTGTAAATGCCTGAGGAAGCAGGGTTTGGAGGGAGCTGTCCAGCTGTCCCTCTGCAGCTCCTGCCTTCAGCCAGGGGGGCTGGAAGGTGGGATTTGTCCATAGCAGAAGTGCCCATGGACTCTCCTGGCTGCCTAATCCCTGAGGACTCAAACTCATAACTGCTGCTCAGGTCTCTGGGGCTGTGCTCTGAAAGCTCTGGGCTGGCTGTGCCCCGTGCTGCTGAGCTTCCAGAGGAGTCACTGGGTTTAGGATGGCAGCTGAGGCAGAGCCTCCCTTCCCTGCTGAGCTTCCAGAGGAGTCACTCTGGGTTTAGGGTGGCAGCTGAGGCAGAGCCTCCCTTCCCCTGGTGCCACGGCCGCCTGGCACCTGCTGCCATCCCCGTCTGAGAGCTCCCCGCACCGAGCTGCGCTGCCAGGCTGACAAGTGTCTCTTTTAGCCCAGGGTTTGCAGCCCGGGAAGGGCTCTGGAAGCTCCACTGCCCCTTGGCTGGGCGAGGGAAGAGGCAGGAGCATCTGTCCCGTGCGGGGGCTGCTGCAGCCTCCTGGTGCCACCGTGGGACACGGGGCTGGAGCGGCTCTGGCTGAGACACAGCCTCTGATGGTGCGTGTCTGGATGAAGCAACTCCTCCCTCTTCTCCCCATGCCTGCTCGCTTCCCAGGCTGTCAGCATTCACAGCTTCTGAAGGCTTGAAGGTTGGAGAAGGAGAAGGAAGGGGGGGGAGAGAAAAACTCATCCCCTGCTCGTATGTTGTGCTGGCCTGGGGCCCGTGGCTGGTGGCAGCGTGGAGTGACCAGCCTGACTGGGGCATAGATAAATCCCCGCTGCCGCCGAGGGGCAAGGGGAGCTGTGTCTGTCCCTGCACCTCTGAGCTGTGTGTGTGTGCATCCAGCCATGTGCAAGGGCTGTCTCCAGCTGTGCTCCCTGTGTTCACTGGGCTTTGAGGCTTTGCACGCGCTTGTGAATGTTTGTGCACAAAGGAAAGTCAGCGGTGTGAGTCGGTGTGAGCACTTACCCTGCAGGCAGAGAGGGAAGACTCGTAGCCTTGCTGAGAAGCTGTGGCACAAAACAGACTGGGGGGAGGTCTCTCAGAAGCTGTGTCTGGTGTGCTGTGCTGGAGCTTGCTGCCTTAGTGGGGAGCAGAGATCATTTCCCTGGCACGAGTCTGCCAGGCAGCAGGAGTTTAGTTTAGCTCTGCTCTTTTGCTTCCTCTCTTTCTAAAGCATACCCCCCGGGGGGAAATATTAACTTGTCTAGACCCGGGTGCAGTATATTGGCTAGTTCATCTCTCAGGAGGGTTTGTGCTTTCCACAGGCAGAGCTCAGAGATGGACACAGGGTGTGTGGATGTAGCCAGGCTGTTCAAATTCCTCTCCTTGATTTCGTACAGGCGGTGCCCTCAGCAATGAGGCAGAGAGGTGCAGATTTGGAAATACCTGCTCCTACCAACTGCATCTTCTCCAGACACACGAGCACAGTGCCTTTCCCAGGAGGGCACCGAAATCCACTGGAAGTTGCCTTCTGCCACTCTGGACAGCTTAGCTATGCAGGCTCAGTAAGTGCTACAGGCTGGAAGCTGTTTGCACCTCCTTGCTCAGCTGGAGTGCTTTCTCCTTTCCTCCTTCTTCATGGAATTTGTGTCTCCCTCTGCCCCATCCAGCCTGGGGGGTCTCCTTCCTCCTCCCAGAGCACAGTCCTTTTGCAGTGACAGAGCCTCCGTGGGGATGTAAAATAGGGAATAACTTTACTTATTCTGCTGGTGTATTCTGCTGCAGCAGAGCCTCTTGCCATTACTTTTATAGGAAGCTTTCAGTGGCCTAATTTGCTATTCATATACATCTGTTCCACTGGAGTCTGTCATTAATCTCCTGGTAGGTTTAAGTCTTCCCTCATAGATTTGCAGCACGGCCAGTCATCACAGAGACAACTAAATGAATACTGATAGAAAACAAATAGTAGGTTCCTGGGTTACCTGATGATTGTTTTCTTGCTGAACTATATATGGTGCATCTTTCAGTTAAGGGAAAGAACAGACTGAGCACGTGGCTGTGGAACAAGCTCCCTGAGAAGCTCCTGCTTCTCCTGCATGGCCCAGAGGTGCAAGGGGCTGAGCTGCAGGGAAGGGGCTCCTTGGCTTTGCCCTGCATGGCCCCAGTGTGTCCAGTTACAACCTGAAGCACAGTCTGTGCTGGAGTGTGGTGGCTGTTCCCAGGGCTGTGAGCAGAGCTCTAAGTGCTCTGCTGGGACTGCTGCATATGGGTAGAAAGGTGTGCTTATTTATTTATTTTTTTAAGGCTCTTCCTGAAGTAAGATGGAAATTAAAAGCTGTTTTTGTCCCAGGGCCAGACCCTGAGTAAGCGTAATTTGGCTCTGACGAGCTCAGAGGACGGTGCCAGTTTATACAGCTGAAGACCCATCTATGATATTAAGCAAAAACAAACCTCATTTGTTCTGTGTCCTTGTTGGCATCACAATCCAACTATTAAATAATGGAAACAGGCCGGACCAGAGCTGGAGTCGTGAAGCCAGCATACATCAAGACAGTTAAACAGAACAAAAGAGATGCTTTCTTGTCCCTTTTTTTTTGTTGTTTTTTTTGGCCTCGAGGGGTTCTGTTCCCATGTTCCCTTTGTAAACAGAAGGGTGAGGGAGCCTTTCTACTGCCAGAGTCCAAAAGCAGGTGGAGAAGAAAGGCTTTCTGAAGAAAGCATCACGTGGTGAGATTCAGAGAGCTGTTTTCACAGGGAACAAGGCAGAAACAGAACTTCTCTGGCAGCCCTTTCTCCCCTGCCCCCTCCCTCCCCCAGTCTGTCACCTCCCATGACAGCTTTGCACGCCTGTAGTTCTGGGGGTGTGGAAGGGCTCACACCACCAGCCACGTTCACAGGGTTGCTCATGAGTATTTGGACTTGCAGTGTTAAGAGAATTTCTGTCTGTAGTTTAAAGTGACTTAAGTGGCAGTGACAGCTCTGTTGCCACTGCCTGTGTGTGCTGGGCCCGGGCAGGGGGTTCACTAGTGCACTGCTTTGCTCTCCTGGGGTGCTTCATCAGCGTGGAACTGGGTGTGGTGGCAGGGCCACGCAGGGCAGTGTGTGGCTTAACATGACCGGGGGACTGTATTTTCCCAGGCTGCTGCTTGGAGTGCTTTGTTCCTGCAGGACCCTCCCTCCCGCTGGCAATTGCCTCTGGTTCTCCCAACCCTTGGGCAACTGTGAGGTGGGATCAATAACTCTCCTCCTTTTCGCAGGGGGCTTTTTTCCTGGAGTTAGCTGTTATTTGTCAAGTGCTTTAACACTGTCAGACGAAACCCGCTAGAATGTTCTTGTTTTTTCCTCCCCTCATCCCCTTCGGCACGAGGCCGGTGAGGCAGCCAAACCCAGGCTCAGCTGGACAGCCCAGCAAACACCCCGAGAGGAGCCAGACCCCGGCTCACAGGATTTGCTTCTCCCCCGATCTGCTCAGAGCAGTTAATTTACAGCTCACTCCTAAACGGTGACTTTTAATACCCTTTTCTTTCCAAAGTGTTACATATAAATTTGCTGTAGCCGGAGTAGAAGTGTCTGCAGCACAGAAATCATTATCCCCGGGCTGACTGCTAAAGACTGATGCATTTAGAGAGGAAATATACATTCCCTCCAAAGTGGGAGCTGGGATTGTAAATTAAATTTGTCAATAAATATGGAAATGGCTTCCATTTTGCTCTTCTCCCCAGTGCTGCCCAGACTGGTTGTTCTGGTACCGTGTCACCAGCCCGGCAGGAGGAATGAGCGGCTCCTGCCCCACCTGCTGCTGCCAGGCTGCCAGTGTCCAGAGAGCTGTGGTCAGAGCTCTGGGTCAGAGCGTTAATTGCAGGCTCATCAGCAGTGGCAACGATGCAGCTTCCCTAGGAGCAGAGGCTGAGGGAGGTAATTGGATTTAAGGAGCTCAGAAGGACTTTGTGGGCACCCTGCCTTCCTAGGAACGTGTGAAGGACGGAGCAGGCGACGCACGGAGGCTCTGCTCTCCCACAGCTTAGCCCACCCAGACCAGTGACACTGGTGTCTGTCACCTGTCCTGTGCCCTTCCAGCTCTGCCTCGCACATCCAGCCCTCTTCTCTCTCTCATGTCTCTCATTCCTTATCTCCTCTTGGGCCAAGGAATGTGGTTTTATTTGGGGCCAGAGCCAAACGCTCTCTGAAAGTCACCTCCTGACACCAGAGAGGCTGAGTCCACTCTGATGTCACTTCAGAGGCTGGTGATGGATCTCCAGCCAGAGAGAAGCTGCACTGAGAGCAGGTTCTTTGGGAAAATAAAATGGATTTCTTTTCCCCACCAGGCTGCTGCTACCAGCCAGGATCCCAGGGTGTAAACTCGCCTCCCTCCATATTTTTCCCTCAGTTTCCCCCCTCTCCCCGTGCTTTCCACCACGCAGGCAGCTGCAGAGCTGGGAGTTCAGCACCAGGGGTGCAAGCCCAGGCACGGTGCTGCAGAAGGCTCTGCTTTATCAGAGCAGTGTCAGGCTTCCCCTGGCTGGGCTATCAGAAGCAGCACACCCGGGAGCCCGCTGCTGTGTGCCCAGCACTGCCTCCTCATCAAAGTACAGTACCTTGTAACTAATTACAGCCCAGCTTTATCTGGACCAGCTCTTCCTTTTAAATACACTTAATAACTCTGCCTTTGAAGGCTCTAGGCATAAAAATAACCACTTCAAATAATCTGCTGAAGACACATGCCACATTAGGTGCAGAGCTGAAGTAGGCACCTTGGATTATCTGAGCAGCACGAGAGCCCTGGGCTCCTGCTGGGCCGTGCTTGGAGAGCTGCGGCTCTGGTGCTGAGCCCGTGGTGGAGAGGAAGCCAAAGCCGATGTTTTGCAAGAGTCCTGTGCATACATTGTCGTTAAAGATGTGAGGAAGGAAGAGCAGGCTGTGCCAAAACAGAGCTGCCATTGGCCTTGGCAGGACGGAGCTGAATGGAAATGCCAGCAGAGTGAGGGCTGCAGTTCAGCGTCATCCCGAGTCCCCCGTGATGTCAGGAGCATCCATTTCTCTTCCCAAATCACATGTAAACGTTGCCAGTTGCGCTGGATTCGGGACTCTGACTTCTCTCATCCTCTCCATGACCCTGTCAAAAGAAAGACCAAAGAAAACATTTTATTTTCCTGATCTTTTAAGATCCTGTGGGATGGGAACCAGCTTTGCAAAGGAAGGCCTGCTTAGCACGGTGTTGGAGGTTGGTGGTGAGACCAGGACTCATGGACCTGTGTCTGTAAGTCTCCTCTGGCTCATTTAAAGACTGATCAGTGAAGCCAGGGCTGTGAACCCTGGGTACCACAACTGGGCACTAAAATATCTTCTAAGGCAGGATTGATATTTTGGTTTTGTGGTGTTTTTGTTGTTGTTTTGTTGGGTTTTTTTTACAGTATTTTTGGTGTTTATTTTTCATTATTACTTAATTTCCTGCTGTACTCCACTGCTACTTGGGATAGCTGGGAAGGTGCCACTCTCCAGCAGCAGTTTCTGTGTCTTTAAGTTAGGGGAAAGGCAGAAAATTCCAAAGCAATCCGTGTAGTGCCTTGGCAGGAGGGAGGAACAGAAGCAGAAGCAGAGGCTCCTCGGCCAAAAACGAGCCAAGAGAAAGAAGCAAGTGCAGTGAAAGTGTCCTGGCTGCAGAGCACTGAGGAGAACATCAGTTCTGAGGTAGCAGAAGGGGAATAGATGATGGCACTTTAATTTAAAGGTGTTAGGGGGATTCCTGGAGAGAAGAGGCTGGGAGTTAGGAGGGGAATTGATGATGGAGAGGCTGACTGAGCTGGTGAGTCACCTCTGTGGTCTGGGTCCATTAAACCCGTGTCCTCCAGAGGCAGATGGATCATCTGGGGCCAGAGACAGCCTGTTCTAATCCCAAATGACCTTGTGCAGAGGAGGCTCTGGAGGCAAGCTGAGTGTGTGCAACCCCCCATTCCCCTCCAGCACCCCTCTGGCTGCAGGTGAGGGTGCTGCTGTGCTCCTGGTGGTGCCCAGGCTGGCACAGGCTCACCTGGCAGGTGGCTACAGCAGGATTCTTGGCTTCCCACTGACAGTGACAGGGGGTTTCCTTCATTTGAGGGCAAAATGCAGAGGAGGGGAGAGCTGCACACCCCGTGTGGACAGGCTGCAGACCCTGGGGCACTGTTTCTGGAGGGGCTGTTTTCTGGTCAGCTGGGGAAAACCCAGGATCAGCCCCAGAACTGAAGCAAGTCTCCTGATCTGTGCTGTGAACTGGGAGCAGCTTTACCAGAGCTGGGGAGGATTTGTCTAGCCCAGCCCTGGAAGAGTCACTCTGCATTTACATTTTACCTTGGCCCTGCCAGTCTGGACTGTCTCCAAGAGGCTTCCTTGGCTTTGCTGGATATCTTCTTTTTTTCCCAGCCCTTTCAAGTGCAGTTGTTAATGGGTATCACTATAGAAAATAAAATGAGTGCACTGACTGCTTGTGAGAACTCCAAGCCCATCCATGGAGGGGGTTTGTGGTCATTCCCCTGTACCTGTGCTGGAGCTCCTCTCCCCGTACTGCAGCTGCTGGCCCAGGTCCAGTCCCAAGGGTACTTTGCTGTGGTTCTTTAGGTCTGTTCTGCCTGTGGCTGTTTTCCCAGCTCCTCCTGGGCTGTGAGGGTGACAAAACCTCATCCTGAACGAGCCTGTGTCTCGTGGGCTGCCTACAACAGCTTCCCCTCAAACGCCTCTTCCATCAGCCCGAAGCTCTGCAGTGCTTTCCAGAGGCTCCAGCCCCAGTCTGTTACCAGATTCACTCCTCCCCAGTAACCCTGAACCTCACAGATTTGTCTGCTCCATTACAAGAGCAGGAGAGTGCAGAGACACGTGTCAGCTTTCAGCTTTAAGCAGAGCTGATGATTTGCACAGTTTGCAACTTGCCACAAAGAAGAGATTGTTTTGTCAACACGCATATGGTGGCTCATTGAGCTACACTGGGACACAATTAATTGTTTGAGTCTGCTGTCTGCCTGTCAGAGGCTGCAAAGAAAACTTTTGGGATGCGTTTTGTTTCATCTGTAGTGTCTTTTGTTTGCTCCAGAATGGTGGATATCTCTTCGGGGTTTATTGTTTGGGTTTGGGGGGTTGGTTTGGGTTTTTTTTCCTTATCTTACTGCTTTCTAAAGCTTTAATTCCTTATTAATCTGAACAGCCTCTTTTGTCTCAGTTATGCATCAGGGATCTAATGGTCTCTGATGGAAGGGCAGCAGGGAGTGCCCCATGGCAGCGGTGCCAGTGCCCACAGCAGTGCCAGGGCTCACCCTGCCAGCACTTACTGGAGCCCTGCCCAGGGGGGAGCTGGATTGAGTCTGTGAATAAACCTCCCAGGTGTGAGTCAGCCCCGAGTCACTGCCTGTGTCTCTGCTGGCTACAGCCTGCCCCAGAGTGACCGAACTCCACCAGCCTCCGCTGGGCAGGGACCACGTCCTGCTGGGTGCACAGGCTCTGAGTGTTTAGGGCCCTGGAGGGGCGAGGGGCACAGCCAGATGAAGCCATCTCCTGAGCTGCCCAGGGCTGGCAGAGCTGGGGAGGGCTGCCCACCATCACCCAGCCCTGGCCGTGCTGCCCCTGGGGCACCCGTTCTCCAGAGCCAGCTGCAGCCCAGCACTGGGACAGCCTCTCTTCCCTGCCCTTCTCCCCTGGGGATGAGTCCAGGGGCTCCAGGGATGCTGAGGGGTTTGTGAAGCAGCTCGGGAGCTGTGGCAGTGCCAAGTGTCTGCTGGCAATGCTGCAAAGCTGCAGCTTGCACACAGGTAGCTCTGAGGCCCGGAGAGCCCTGGCTGTTCTCTCTGCAGTGGCAGCTGCCATGAAGGAAACAGATGTTTTGTCACCAGTTCTAGGGGCTTCTAACAGTCGTGTTGGATGCTGGGGAGCAGAGGGCTAAGGTCAGCAGCAAGCTGCCAGAGCCAGGGCTGCAGGACTGTTCCATCATCAGAAAAGGACTGTTCCTGAGCGCAGGGTGGAGCTGGGGGGAGTGTCTGTGAGCTCTGGTGGCTCTGAGCGCCCTGCAGGGGCTGGCCCGGGTCTGCAGCTCCCTGTCCCGCCTGCCAGCAGAGCCAGAGAGCAGCAGTTGTTTCCAGAAGGTTCTTGGGAAGAGATCCCCTCTGTTGGCAGGGCACTGTGGCTTCTTCAGGTGTGTGGGATGGTGTTTTGAGGGGGTGTGGGTGCCAGGCACGGCAGCTCCAGCCCGTGCCCGCTGCAGGCGCTGGGCTGTGCAAGTGCCAACGGGGAGGAAGAGCACGGGGAGATTTTTCACCATCTCCACCAAAAGTAGGTCCTGCTCCTTTGCTTTTGGGGTGAACTCCAGGACAGGTGACCCCTCGGTTACACCTACACCCCATCAGTTTACGTCAGTAAACTGCCTCTCAGAAATGCAAGAAACCAACCCCACCCCAGGTGTATTTTCCAGGCCTTTGGACTGAGGGCGAGGCTCTCTGCCTGATTCCCAAATGTTTTGTTTCCAAAACCTTAGTGTCAAGTCTTGGAAGTTTAACTGAGGATTTGCATATGGATTTTGCTTGGCTCAGGTCTTTATTTCCTCCTTTGATTCAGCTTGCTCTATAGCCTTCTATGCAGGATACTAATTTCATTTTTAACCAGCTTCTTTTATCCTTGAGACTTGAATGCCAGGCACCTTGGGGCAGACTGGGTGGCCACAGGCTGGGAATAGTCAGTGAGTGAGTTCAAAGGCAGTAGAAACTTTTCATCTGTTCAAAGACAGCTGTAGTCCCAGCTACTGATTGATTTAGTTTATTTTTTAGTGGTTGGGGGGGGGAACTAAAAAAACCCCAAACCCTAATAATATTTAATTAATAGCAGTTAAACAGTAACTCCTTACAAACCACATTTGAAGGGGTTTGGCTCAAGCTGCTGGGGAGGAAAATTCCTCTGCACCCTCCCTGGCAGACATCCTAAAGAGGCCATGGCTGAGCATCTGCACTGACTGAGAGCAGCAGTCAGGGAGTTTGCTGTCTCTGGTGCCATTGACACAGAAGTAAAACGTGGGACTTTTCAGGGAGCAGCCTGCTCATCTCATTCAGTGTTCCTCCTGCCCCAACTGGTGCCTGCAGGGGCTGTGGGAGTCAGGGATGCTGGAGTAACTCACCCAGTGAGTGAGCAAGTGCCTCCCAGTGAGAAAAGCAGCATCTTTGCGGAGCAGCAGCCAGCACTCAACAGCTGTAGGCACAGCCAGGCTGATCTTTAAGATGAATGTTATTTAAATTGCTGGATTTCAGCTGCTGTGGGAGCTGCACACCTCAGCTTAGCATGCTAAATATACCTTATTAATTGCCTTGCTCTTCCCATACGCCGGAGGCTGCTGCATGCTGAAATACACCGAGAACATCTCTTCCTTGAGCTTTTGTCTTATCAAAGCATTCCAGTTCTTCATGCTTCCTCTGGCTGGGAGCAGGCTGGACTTGGGATATCACAACTTGTCCCGTTTTTCCCTTCACCAAAGCACAGCAGCCCATCATCCCGGGGCCTGTGTTTAGCTGTGTGATGCTTCTGCAAAGCAGCAGCATTAGGCTGGAGCAGTAAATACCTTTAGAGGGGATTCAGTTCTGCTGGTTTGGTGCCTGGCTGCCTTACCCAGCAGCTGGAGCTGCCTTGTGCAGCGGGAGCAGCAGCCCCCCAAGTGCCCTTTGCAGCCAGGCAACAGTGTCAGGATAGAGCCCGAACAGAAACCCAGGGCCTCTGACTGGAGACTGTTCCCAGCAGGAGCCCAGAGAGCACAAGCAGCACAGCCCAAGCCCAGTGTCTAGTGATC
>JAOEGS010013354.1:0-32095 GCA_025447755.1 Corythornis vintsioides | reverse complement strand
CCTTGTGCCCATAAACAGCACCCCCATCTCCCCAGCTCTCCATCAAATCACCAGCCCATAAACAGCACCCCCATCTCTCCAGCTCTCCATCAAATCCTCCCTAACCATCGTCATGACAACTACAAACCTGTTGTTTCCATTCCCTCTGATTTATTGAGCTGGTGGAAAAGGTGGGGCTGCTGTTTTATTGGGATGATCAAATGTTTGCGGAGGGAAAATACAATCTGTGTTCCTCCAAGGCTACTTTTATACACTGAATCATGAATACATTTCCCTCCCCATTAGCACTTCAACATCGTAGGACACAGAAACACCCTTCAAAGTGATTTTTTTTTAAAGTAGTGTCAAGGCAGAGCTTGATGGGAGTGAAAGCAGGAGCCCTTGCAGCCATGGGGAGGGGAGCACTGGAGCCTTCCCCAAACAGGGGAGCCCTGGGGTTTATTGCTCAGACAGTTTTGCATTTTCATTCCTAATCATGATGAAGCTCCATTGCAGAATTCCAGAAGCCTCCACAAAGCAACATTTTCTTCCTGTGAATAGTCTGATAGTCACCTGTCCTGCCCTCCTGAGATGCTGACCTGTGGTAGTGCTGAAGAGGGGCAGTTGAGCAGCCATGGTGTGTACAGGACAGCTGAGGGCAGAGGAATTTGGTCCAGAGAGAAAAGAGGATGAAGGATAACAAGTCCTTGGCGTCCCTCGTGCACCAGATTGGCCAGGAGAGGAATGATGCATGGGGCTAGCCTGGATTTCAGCCTTGCATCATCTGGCCATTTCTCTGTGTTAGATCCTTTCCATTGTTTTCTGCTGAGTTAAAAGTCTATGCAGGTACTCCAGAGATACTGTATTTAATAGCTGTAAATGTGTAATCGAATACAATTAATAATAGTAATTGTAGTAACCAGCACACTGTTGTAATTGACCTAAATGTTTCTTACTAATTAGAACAACTACAGTTCAGAAATCGTTCACAGCCTAGAAACAGCACTTTAGATTGGGAAACAAGCTGGCCTCAGTCTGTGACACACAGCAGTGTGAGCAGCAGTGTCCACGGGCACGTTTTGTTTTCTTGTTCTATTTCCATGCATTTTCTGGGAATATTAGAGCTGGAAGGACAGCAGGAAAGTGTTCTGTTGTCATAGCAAGTGGTGCTGGGGAAGAGGTGAGCTGAGGAAGGGCTGGTGGAAGGTGGTCAGTGCTGGAGGGCTGAGCTGGGACCCTGCTGTGCCCCGTGTGCTGTTCCCTTCCAGAGCCTTCCCAGTGCTGCCAGCTCTGGCTCCTCTGCACCGTGCCATGTGTGCCCGACACACCCACCCGCTTACCCTGCCCAGCACGTTTGTCTTTTCCATGGGAATGTTTGCCCCTCTTGGGCCACAAGCTGTGACCTTTTCTCAACCCAGATGTCACCTGGTCACGCTTCCAGCAAAGCCAGGGTGCCGTTGGATTAACTGACCTGGGATCTCTCCCCTAAGGACACTCATGAAACTCCCCCCCCTTACATCTTGCGTTGTCATTCCCTCTGCTGCAAGATGAATATAAAACAAACTCCGTGGAAGCTGAATCAGAATTTCTTCTTTGTGGAGCCACAGAACGGATTCTCGAGAGTTTTATTTCTGCTCTATGTGCTGCTGTAAACTGCTGGGGAACGTGTAAGGCAGAACCAACCCGGGCTGGGAAGGGCCGTGTGACAGCAGCAGCCCTGCAGCCCTTCCTCTGAAGGCTCTCTGAAGGACTGTGGGGCTTGTGAGTGATGGCAGCCAGGCTGGTGGGTGATGTGAAGCACTCACTGTCCAAGTGCTTTGCTGGCCCAGAGCCAGGGAGCTGATTTTGGCCACCTTGCTGTGCTCAGTGTCCTTGGCTGTGCTCACCCAGCCCCGTGGGGCTCCAGAGAAAGGGCTGCCTGGGCAGGCACCACGAGCACCAGCTCCTGCCACCCAGAGCTCATCTCAGTCGTGTCTTCGTGTCCCTTTGGTAGCAGGGGCCAGACCCTTAGCTGGTGTTCACCAGGAGAGCTCCACAGCTGGAAATGAAGCCAGCTGAGGCTGGCTGTCTTCCAAAGAGGTTGACTTTGCAGCAGGGCCCTCAGCACCCTGCAGAGGGGCTCTCCCCAAAGTGATGCCACCCACAGCCATCCCTCACCTGGCATCTCTGGGCAGCACTTGCCAGCTCCCCCAGAAAGAGTGTCAGCCCCTTGCCCGGCTAAGTTGAGAGCAGCCCAGGCACTGATCCCCAGGAGGCTGGGGAGCAAGACTCAAATTGCCAGGGAGGCAGAGGTTGACTCTGTAGGAAAATCAAAAGAGAGCAGTTAAAGGCCTTGGCAGTTGGCTGCCCAAAGCGATGACAAACATGTGTCTCACCCTGGTAGGTCTCATCAGCACAACTCAAATGTCATCTGATGCTGACAAGTGAGGGAGAGAAAAAGGAGGCTGCCCTTACTGGAAAATAATGAGAGTGCTGCAAGGAGGGAGGGAGCAGAGGAGGATGGTGCTAGGCAGGTCGTGTCCCATCTGTATTCCTCCTCTCCCACTGTTCACCTGATGAGAGTATAAAGGGTGCTAGTTCTGCAGCAGCTCTGGTGCTGCTCTGTGCCAGGCCCTGGGTGAGGGCAGGGGAGTAGAAAGCACCAGCCCCTCAAGCAGCTGCTGTGCAACCAGCAGAGGCTCCACACAGGCCACTAGGCACTGATCCAGAAAGGTTTGTAGGAGATAAATTCCCAAATTTAACATGTGCTCCTCCGTGTGCTCCCTGGGCAATTCTCAATCCCTTTCTGCCTTAGTCAGAAAAGGTTCAGGTGCAGCTGATCCTGCCCTGGGGGATGGGGCTGTAGCAGCACCGTGGGAGAGCAGCCGCAGGGGAGGGGCAGACACTCTGCTGGGATTTGTACCCAGCTCAGAAGCCCCTGAGATGCTCGAGACTCTTCCACCCTTGTGTGAATCAAGAAATCAGCCACCCCTGGGGTGATTGGCTGGGGTGCCACAGCACCCGGAGTCAAAACATCTCTCTGCTGCTTTACAAACAAATGCCAGCAAGGCCACAGCTGGGGAGAACCTTCTCTTTCCCACAGGAAGGAAAATTCCTTTGCTGCAGCATTTGAACACCCACATCCAGGCCAGCAGGTTGAGGCGTGGGGCACCCTTGCTCCTCTTGCCCAGGGCTGTGTTCATCCCTGTCCCATCTCTGTGCACAGCCAAGGAACAGGTGTCTCTGCCATAGAAATCTCTCCCTGCATCGAGCCCGGGCTTCAAGCAAATTTCTCTCGCAAGCAGAACTAATAAAATGACTAAAAGCAGCCAGGTTCCATTTGACAAATGTCTCAAAGGAGGACGTGGTCTAAATGCTTTTAGCATTTGTGGTGATTGATCAGGCTGGGCTTAGAAGCAGTTGACCTGTAGAGTTTTGTCAGAGGGGCAGTGATGGAGGGATGATAACGCTCCTTTCTTCCTGATCACTGCAATTTTTGCTTTGCTGCAGATAATGTATCCAGTGTCCTGAAATCACCACCTGTGTTCTGGAACTAGCCCAGGAATACCATTTAAATGCATGCATACTAAGCATGCATCTCTGTCCCCTCCTGGTGATCAGCTGACACATGCTGCGGTTGTGCTGTGGACAGGGAGCAGAGCCTGGCATCAGTCACTCCAGCCTGTTCCAGCAAGGGCCTGGCTGCAGCCACACACTCACTCTCCATCCAAACCACATCGCTCTGTCCTGGACGAGCCCTGAAAGCCCCTGCTCGGAGATGGATGGATTCTAGCTTAGCTGGAGCAGGTGGGAGAGGCAGCTCTGGAGCAGGTCGTTCCTGCCTGGCACACCCAGCATCCATCTCTGGGCAATACAAGCTGGCAAAGCTGGCACGAGGTGCTTGGCAACCTCCTGCCGGAGCCCTGGATGAGCTGAATGAGAAAGGACTAAAAGTGTGGAGACAGATCCTCCATTTGATCTTGGGCAAGTCACCTCCCTTATTTAATTCAGGACTTGCCTCTTTTGATGCAAATCAGAGAGTGACCTCCTCCCGTGGAGTGCCTGGCAGTCCTGGGAGGTGCAGGAGTCCCAGGTGATCTGCACCAGCTTCTCTCAGCCAGGCAAGGTGAGGCAGGGCTAGAGACCTGGGAGCTGCTCTGCTAACTGCTGGAGGCATCCCTCAGGTTTTTCTCATCAAGTACATTTTCAAGCCACAGTGACAGTTGTTTTCCCTTTATCTAAATAAATAAAAAAAATATTTGATTAAAAGGAGACTCAGTGTGAGCACATCAGGAAACCTGTCCTTTTCCTGCTGAGGGTTTCCGACACTTTCTCTCCCTGGGGATCCCAGTAAACCAGGCGTGTGCTAACTGAGCCCAGACTGTCAGGTGGAAGAATCGATGGCTCTTCCCTGAGCTGTTTGTGCAGGTGACTGCTCTCTTGTTTAATTGATGTCCTATTTATTGTTGCAGTGTTGCCCTTTATTTTTTCTTCTTCTCTATTTCTTGCTTCTCTGTCCAGGAAGCGAGATTTGCTGCAGTGATTGGTCACAAGAGATCAACAAACAAACTGAGAACTGTTGCTCTGAAGCATGTTTGAAATCAGGCATCTCCTCCTGACCCCCCTCTTGTCCCCCTCTCTCCCAAGCAGCTTTTCCTGAGTGCAGTAGGAGACTTGTGGGGACTTTCTGGAGGCAGATTTTCCCAGAGAGTCAGCAGCACAGCCGCCCGATTTATCCTTGGGTGCAGCAGATAAGAGCAATTTCATGTTATCCTCTCAAACCTCTTGTTCGTTTTATGAATAACTGTTGTAAGCATCACTTCAGAAGCTTATCCAGCAAATAAAGGGGAAGGGACACACAGGGTGTCCAGGAAAAAAAAGGGAGACTAAATTCTCTCTGTAAGTTGGATGCCTGGGGGTATTTCTGTAAACTGGTCCGGGTGGGCTGATGCTCGGGGAGAGCAGAGCAGGCTCTGTTGGCCTGTGCCTGGCACAAAGCCACTGTTGCAGCTCCTCTTGTTCTCTCTGTGACTCTAAAGCACGGAGATGTGGAAGCAGGGCAGCTGCAGCACGCTCTCCATTCCCCATCTGTTCTGCATCCTTGCAGAGCACTGCAGGAGCCATTAAGGTGAGATGGAACTGGAGTTCACTCAGCCCTCTGCAAGCTTGGAGCAGCTGAAGTGCAGTCTGCCTCCTCTCAAGCCCTGCAAGACACTGGCCCCAGGATTCAGAGGCTTTGGACCTGTGCAGAGTGTCAGGAAGAGGAATTTCCCCCGTGCCATCACCAGGGACAAGTGCCAAGAGACCTGCCCACATTTAAAGGCCCCAGAAGAGAACCACTGAGGGAAGGTGGGGTCTCTGTCCCCAGGGTGAGGTTTCTGTTCCATGTGCTCTGGAAAGGGGTGGAATATGAGGTACTGAAAAGCCTTAAACTAATCTGAGCCAAATAATCTGAGGGATTTTGACTCTCCCCAGTGGAATGGGTGGACCCTCAGCTGGTGCTGCCTGACATCTCTGCCACATGTCTCATGGTCTGTTAGAAGATCCCCCTTTGGTGGCTTCTCCGTGGGGTGAGGTGTGCTGGGGGTGGGGAGCTCGTGCTGCAGAGCTGCTCCTGGAACTCTCAGCCTTTCTGTAAGATGCCACAGGCTTTAACGAGCGGGGGATTAATTACACTTCCCACAGCTGCTTTGCAGCTTCACCTTTCCGCTGGAAGGTGTCAGCCATCGCTAGTCAGAGGGCAGTGAAATGGTGTCCCTGCCCTCCCTTTCCCCAGCTGCCAGCCTGGGCTGGTTGCAGCCGGGCGTGCGGTGGCATCGGGTGTGACTGGTGCCTGTTCCCGCGCAGGGCACGGGGCTGTGCTCTGCAGGGCACTGCTCCTCTGCTCCAATGAGTGCAGTCCAAGGGATTTACTCCGTTATCCTATTTGATTATGGGTGAGCTGCTGGGTAAACAAGGAAAAGGGAAGGTTTGGGGGAAGCCACACGGCTGCTGCGGCTCTCCAGAGCTGCTCTGAGCCTTGTTTATGGAGATGCGCTTGCCAGAGCCTGTCGGGCACAGCCTTTGAAGGGCTCCTGCTCTCTGCAAGTGATTCATGGAGGCAGCTCTGTTGTGGTGAACTTCTCTGGCAGGTTGTGTTTCCTGTTGTGGGCAAATTGGGCAGTCCTTGAAGCATCAGGTATCCAAACAGCTCTTCTAGAGAGCAAAAGTCCTACATTTATGACTTCCCCCGAGGTACTTGGCATGACTTATCAGGCAGTTCTGACCAAAAATGGCCCGTGAGGTGTTTGTTTCTCGAGGAGCTGAGTAACGCACTAATGAGTGCAAGACAGATCCTGCTGCTTTCCATCCGATGGGAATTAATTGTGCTTGTGCTGGAACAGACCCAGGCTGAAGGTTGGCTGACTACTTATGCATTGATTGGGGCTTAAGTTTCAAGAAAGTACAATTGAGCTGAACTTCTCAGTACAGTCTGAGCCAGGAATGATGTATCAGTCAATGAGAACTGCACCAAGACCTGTCCCTCGAGCAAGAGCCGTGCCAGGGCCGAGCTGCTCCACCCTCGGTGCTGCAGTGCCCTCACTCACGCAGAGCTGGAGCCACAGGCAGTCGTGTGGAGACTTAGTGAAGCTGGCATTCACAGCCTAATTTACCTCAAATCAATGCCAAAGCGTTTATCTTTGATGAAGGGAATTGTTTGGCTGAGCGCTGGGACTTGGCAGCACACGAGGCTTGTGTCAGTAAAACCTCTCCCCGAGGCTGCCCTCCCCACTGTGCCCAGGCCTTGTCATTCTGCTGTGCCCTGAGGACCCAGAGCTGCCCATCAGGCTGCAGCTGCCAGGCCGTGGTGCCCGGGTGTCACCGCTGGGCACGGGACCTGCCCCTCGTGCCCGGGCAGAGCTGCGTGTCGGGGGCATTGGCACCAGGGCTGCCCCAGGGCCCCTTCTGCTGCTTGCCTTTGTCCTTGGCAAACGTCTGGAGAGACTCGTTTAGCTGTGGAGAGAGATTCTGTAGACCCAGCAGCTGTACCCGTGCTCACTGGGCACCTCGCTGCCCCCAGCACCCTGCTGGCATTCTCCTGCTGCACCAGCAGCTGGGTGGGTGAAGCTGCTGAGCTGGGCCCAGCCCCTCACCTGCCCCCAGCCCACCCATCAATCCCAGTGGCAGCCACGCAGCTCTGCCCCCAGCCTGGTACTTAAGCCTAACAAGTGCATTAGTGTCAGTCAAGGGGCCGTGTTTCAGTTCTCTCCTAGGAGAATTACTGATCCACGAGCGTGGTCCCAACGTCCACACGTTCCAGTAGGAGAAACATTTGGATATGCAATAAAAAGGTGAAGTGTGTTTTCACGTTTCAGTGAGGTTGTACTTGGAGAAGCTGTTGCAAGATGCTTTTGGAGAAGCAGCTGTGGCCAGAGTGTGATGGGCCCAGAGTCAGTCATGATCCGTGGCTCTGCTGCTGGGACCTTGGCTCTGTGCCTGGGTCGTGGGTTGTGCACTGGGTGACACTCCTCCCTTTCTGCTTAGGATGCTGTGCAGGGAAGCCCAGGGCTTCATTCTTACCTCGTTGTCCACCAAAAAGAGCAGCTGTTCCTCCAAATGCCAGACTTAGTTTACTGCATCAAAACCTTTCCTGCTCTCCCTGCCTGCGCTGTGGCTCTGCAGGCTGAGGGGGAGGAAGGGGATTTGTGCTTTGTGAGGACATGACACGAGTGTGAGGAGCCCGGGGCACCTCGCTGATAAAACAAACATCCTGCAGGAGAGTTGCTACAAAATCACTTATTCTATACCTGGCTTTTAGTAACTGTAAAATGCAGTGGAAGGATGTTCCTGTTCTCTTTGATATAAACACAGGGCTATTCCAGAAACTCCCAACCAGGCTCTTCTCAGCACTTCTTTTTAAAGCAGCTCAGTTGAGCTGTCAGTCCTTAGCTCCACTTTTAATTAAAATAGGTTTGTAGCCTTCACTGACAAGCATCTACAGTAAGTTGCAAACTACAGAGCAGTGCTGCTCAGCTTAAGCAGGGTGCCAAATAAAATGTCACTTGCCACCTCTCTAGGAGACCTCTCTGTATTTAAGGACAAATACACAAATAAAGTTGTCACTGGGAAGTTGTTGATAAGCTGCCTATTCCAGAAAAGGGTTAGATGGGACATTATAGCATTTGTCTGGGACTTCACAGTCCCAAATACAATGCTGGAGGCTTCATGACCCTGAGGTTTTTTGCTTTCTCCACTGTGCACTGTCTCACCTTAAGCAGGACTTGTGAGATGATGGCCCCTTGATTTGCTTAAGCCATGGGGCAGCTGAGGGGTCCTGGGGCTGGTCAGGAACCATCACTGCCCTGGCTCTGCTGCAGGTTCCTGCTCCACAGAGCTCAGCCAGCTCAAAGCACAGAGAGCTGGGGTGGCCCTGGGGGATCCCCTCTACTGGGACCAGCAGCACACAGAGAGGTGGGAGCAGCCTTTGCTGCTCACAGAGTGTTCTTGCAGTGGGGCTGCTGGAGCATCTCACTGGCAGACAGGATTTCCCTGCTGGTACAAGGCACCCGATGAACCTGTCACTGCTTTTGTGTTCTGTTTATTGAATACCTGAAAAGCCCTCAGAAAGCAAATAGGAAGAACTCAAAACAAATGTGCAGCACAGAGCAGCAAAGTCACGCTGTAAGTTTCTTACTGTCAACATTATTAAGTTTCTTTTCCTGGCCTGGCTGCTGCTTGTTGGATTTTTCAGTGGTTAAAGTTTTTACAGTCCCCTTGGGGCGAGGGAGGCAGAGCTCTGCTCACCCTCTTGTGGGGGCCAGGCTGGATCTGCCAGGGCAGGTTCCCCGCAGCCTCGGTGGGGAAGGGTGTTTGTCCCAGTTTCCCAGATGGAGCCAGTGTCAGGTGTGCTGGCTCCCAGCAGAGCCCCCTCCCAGTCTTGTGCAAAGGGTTTGCCATTTCAGCTAATGCTTGTGAGGGCTGCCCAGCAATGACACAGCTCCTTCCCCACCCCATTCCACGCTGCTCTTGGTTCAGAGCCCTGCAGGAGATGATTCCACACCCCTTTATCGAGCTGAACATCCTCTCCTGGGCTGAGCAGTGCTGTAAATCTGCCCAGGTGGGAAGCATAAAGAGAGGACCCTGGTTGTAATGTCACTCTCCAATTTACATACTGTTTTAATTGGGAGAGTGCTTTTGATGAGCTAAACAAAACCAAAGCAACTGTGTCAATTGAAATTAATTTCACTCTAAAAATTTGCTCTTGTGGAAAGTTTGGGTGGTTTGTTCTGAACTGGAATGTGGCAATGGAGTGAGAGAAATCAATTTTCCTACCAGGTTTAATGATGACCAATGTGAAATGAAGTTGTCACAGAGTCCCCCTAACATGCCTGTCTGATGCACGTTGGAGTGCTGGCTGAGGAGTTGGCAGAACCCTGGTCCTTCTCCCTCCCCTTCACCTGCACCAGGCTTCCCTCTCTGCACAACAGCCCAGGGCAGCCCAGGAGGTGACACCTTGACCCCAGGGGGGAACAAAAGTTTCAGGGGAGAGAAGTGGGGCGTGTAATAGCAAAACAAACTGTTATGAATCAAGAAGCTATTTATGAGCCATTTACTTACTTAGCCCTAAAAATAGCTGGTGCTCTATGTGAAAATAGGTCTGTGATTGAAATCAAGCCCTAGACATGATGTAATGGGAAAGGAGGGGGGACAAAGACAGATGCAATCAGTTATTCTATGAATAGACCTGCTGTCCTCTCCATGGATGGGGCAAGAGGCAGGGAGCAGAGCAGTGAGTGAGGCTGGAAGGGGTGCCACACCCCAGTTTGCTGGAAGAGGAAGGCATGGATGGGGAGCTCCTCAAATCCCACAACACCCAGAGCCAAAACATCTCTCTGCTGCTTTACAAACAAATGCCAACAAGGCCACAGCTGGGGAGAACCTTTGTGATCCCACAGGAAGGAAAATTCCTTTGCAGTAGGATTTTAACTTCCACACTGTAGGTAGGCATTAAAAGCAGGAAGATCTCTGTGCATCTGGGCTGGAAAGGGACAGTTCTGAACCATCCTGCTGCCTCTGGCAGAGTTAATATGCCAGGCACAGGCAGGATCTGGGCAGGGAGCTTTGACACTGCCTCTTGCTTACCCTGGCTGAATAATGGATGGGTGGGAGACCTGGTTCAGTTGTTAGCTCCGCTGCGAAGTCACAAACCATCTGTGGTTCCAGATATAAATGGGAGCTGCAACGTTTTGTTTTATCTGCTCTCCAGAACGGGGGCTGGAGATGGATGAGTGCTCCTGAGCTGAGCAGTTTGCTGTGTGCAGCCAGATCCAGGCCATTAGCAACGGGGTGTCTGCCTGGGGTGACAGGAGATCTGTGGACCTCCCATGCTTACGCCTGTCCAGTGTGAGGGGATCCATCAGAGAACCTCACTGGGCAGGGAAAGAATAAATATCCTTCAAAAAAAAAATCACTAGCTTAAAATCAGGATAAGATGAATTCTGATCCTTCAGATGTGAAGGAATGTAGGCTGTTGCTGCTCACTTCTTAAAGAAATAAAAAGTATACTCTGCTGAAACAGTGACTTGAGATCCCTTTAAGAATATTCTCCTGCAATTACTCAACTCTGTTATAATTTTTCAAACGTTTTTAGATCCTAAAAGAGAAATGCTGTTTATCACCTCTAATTTCCACAACTGGCTCTGAAAACTTAATTAGCAAAAGAGAGCGGTACCATATGCTTCCCTGCTACGTGCTCCTGCCATAACTATTTATATTTTAACTTGCTTCTTTTCTTTGTAAAATTGCTATTGCTTCTGAAATTGATTGATTCTACCTATTGTTGTTTTATTGTGGAGTCATATTCTGCTCCTTATGTATCTGCATCTCTTCTCGACATAAAGATTACCTGAGAGGAAGGGAACAGAACTTAATCCTTGTCATTCTTTCTGCACAGAAGTGTCTGGTTTATGTTCCTGGGGCAGCTATTACTGGAAAACATTGTTGAGTTTGCAGGTGAGGAAGCAAAGAGCTCTTCACCTTCCAGAGCAGGGACACTAACTCTCCATGGAGAGGGAGCAGGAAAATGAGACTCTAATTCCCTCAGCCCTGAAAGCAGGAATGCTGCAGGTTGGACCACAGGCTGGGAAGCTGCTGGAGCTGCAGTAAGTCAGCTGTGGCTGCTGGTTGGAGCCAAGGTGCTGGCTGTTGGTCAGTCTTGGCCCTCCAGAGCAGGACGGGGCTGCCACTTGGAGGAGTGTTCTCCAGATCAGAGACTGGCAGGGCTCAGTGATGCTCCACGGTGGAGATTTCCCCTCATACTCTGCTTAGATTTTCTATTACTCATTTTAATATTATTATTACTGTTTATACGCTACACAACTCTTCTCCCCTGCTGTTTCATGTCCTCATTGCGTCTGCTTTCTGGAAGAAAGACTTGACTTGAGAGCAAAATATTATCCTTAAAATAAACTGGGTGATGAAAACATTTTAGGCCCGGTTGCATCTGCAGGACGGGTGACGCTTCCCCGAGCTCCAGCTGCATCACACCTTGGGTCCCAGGCCTCGGGGAGGGTTTGCAGCACTCTGGAGGACTCAGGGCTGACTGCTCAGCAGTGCTGGGAGCAGGGCTCCTGAAACTGGCCACTCAGGGGCTGCTGGCACTCCCAGAGCCCTGTCCAGAGAGCCGGGTGTTCTGCTGCTGTCTCCTGACCTGCAGGAGTATCACTGTGAACAAGAAGGAAAATGGAAACGATGGTTGTGGGCTACCGAAAAAATCTCTACACGTAGTGGCTGCTGTTCTCATTCCCAGATACCAAAGATCATTAGACCCCAGGTTTCTTTCAAGCTCCTGAGCTTCCCGTCAAGCCAACAAGGGTTCCGCTTGCCAAGTAACGCGTCTGATGAGAGGCGTGAGGTTCTCACTCTGCATGAGCTGAGCTGGTTAGATCGTGCCCTGCTTTCATCCTTCCCTTTCAGGTCTCCTAGGCTGGTGGCAGGAAAGACATTATCAAGTAGCTGTTCCTTTGCCATGGCTTTGTGGATATAAATACTGATCTCTTGTTCCATTTTTCATGCGTTACTTCTTTTCCTGTCCCATTCAGAAGAACAAAAGGAGTTTGAGCTTTCTGAGCTTGGAATTGAAGAGGTTTTGCTTGGTGGTGATGTTGCTGATTTTTTTTCTTCCTCTCCTTTAGCATTAAAAAAATAGCTTGTCCTTGTACCCACAGACATGAAGGGGAGCTGGGGAGAGGGGAAGGAGTGGAGTGGTGCCGAGAGCCAGGGAGGTTGGACCTGCAGAGTGCGGCAGTAATTGAAGGCATTTGATTGTTGGGGCTTTCTGAGGGTCATCCCAGCCCAGCTCTGGCTGCCTCTCTGCTTAGCCCTGCTGGTGAGGAAGGCTCGTGGGGGTCCCCAGCTGACTCCCCTCTGCCCCTCTCCAGCTGCCTGGGGTGCATGTGGGCGAGAGGCGCCTGTGCCCCGGAGCAGGGGGTTTCTGGGCAGCAGGCAGGAGGAGCACAGATGTGCAGAGCAGCAACTATCAGTCGCCAGTGAACCTCTGGAGATATACATCACAGGGGGAAGGTGTTGGCAATTAATTTCCAGAGGGCTAAATTTCACCCATTCTTTAATAGAAGAGGAGTCTGAGGGACTACAGAGAGAATAAATCACTTGGGCTCGTGGGAGGATTTTTCTGCTTTCCAGAGCCAGCGTTGTGACTTTTTCTCCTTTGCAACAGGTGAAACATTTTGTTTTTACACACTGAGACAAATATTCTTCAATAAGCAAGACTTTATATAAATAAAAACAATTAAAAATGCCTTTCCTCTGTGAGATCCTTTGAATCCTTCCCCAAAGAAAGATGCCAAAGGTCTGGTTGATCCTGTAGGAGATGCTGGGGTGACAGAGTGAGTTGGGGCTGCACAGAGAAGAAAATGTTTCCTTTTGGGCTTTTTTTCTCCCCCAAGCTATAATTGGTGGATGTGGGGAGTTCGCTGGCAAGGTTTAACTCTTACAAAACTACATTGTTAGGGGATTTTTTTGGGTGGGGGAAAAGTAATTTCTTTGAAGTTGAGTTCATCTGCTAACCACAGGCTTCAGTGAGGAGACCCAGTCTCTGCGCTGCAGACGGACACGCCGTAATTGCAGGACTGATTTATGGGTGGTTCATGGTTGTAGCTGAATCGATAATGTTTTAATGAGGCTGTATGAGGAAAGGATAGATTATATTCTTTCTGCAGAACCTCAATTCATCAAAGCAGTTCAGCATTTGGCTTACAGTTAACCATATGTTTAAGTCCAGTTCTCCTGTGCAGTGTTTAAACGGAACCCGAGCGTCTGACGGCAGGTCTGTGCTGCCAGGCAAACACCAGCACTCACTGCGGTGCCTTTTGCTGCTGGGAAAGCTTTCCCTTGCCATTAAAGTTGACAATTATCCTCCTGTATTTAACAAAACCTCTCCTACAGTTCAAGAAATCCACAAATCCTCATGCAGTCAGAGAGGTGTTGGCAGCTCCCGAAGCGCCAAGCGCGGCGGGTGGGAAAAGCTCCTGGAAGTCAGAGCAGACCTTTCCCTGCTGCCAGCAGAGCTGCCTTCCCCCAGGTGAGGCAGTGGACTGGAAAGCTCAGGAGATAAAGAACTTGAGCAGAGTCATTGCAGAAAAAAAATCCACTCTGTCATATTTCTCTTTATTACCCTTTCCTCTGCGGCCATGATGGGATTAGTGATATTTCCATTTGTCTGTTTTATGTATTTTGTTTTCCCTTCCCCTGAAAAATGATTACAGAATGAAAAGTTTCTCAGGCCTTGGAGTTCAGCAAGACTCTCTGTGGCATTAATCTCGTACTGTGCAGTGTGAGCAGGCATTCAGAAAAACACTATCTGATTAAACTTTTGGTTTAATATCAGAAAGTGGCTATTTTAGCTTGTTGGGGTGTGTAGGACACAGAGCTGTGTGGAAAAGGCAGTATTTGTATTTGCCAAGTGCCTGATGACCTAAAAGCCAAAGAAGCAGTAATGAGGAGAGCTGAGGAAACAGAAGTTTTGCTGCAGCTGGTTATTTTATCAACGTTAGATGATGAAGGAGAAAAGCAATCGGAGGAAGAACATTGTCCATCAGCAAAACACCAGTGGGATGAGCTGAGCTCTGTCAGAGCTTGAGGCCCAGCAGAGCCAGGCTCAAATGGTCTGGCATGAAATGGCTCTCTTCATTTCATCCTCCTCTCCACAGAGTCTCTCAAGGCTCTGATCTAATTGAAGGGGTTTGTTCTGACACCTGCTGCAATCTCAGCTGAACACTTCCCATGTAAAATCAATGCCAGCAATGGAGCCTGGGCTGAGCTCCTGTCTCCACACTGCCTCTCTGCCTCTGCTTCCCACTCAATCCCAGTGGCATGAGACCCTCTGCTTCGCTGCTCCTTCCACCCAGAGCATCTCCCTTTAGCTGCCTCCAAGTAATTTTTAGCCTGAAAACTTGTGGACCTTTCCTGCCTCCTGACTTGACCCTTCCTCTGCTCACTGCTCTTGGCATCCTATCAATTGCTGGTCCAGAATCATCCCGAGACTCCCACAGTGTTTCCTGGCTGCCCAGCCAGAGGAGGGATCCCAACAGGTCCTGCTGCTGCCATCAGCTGCCTGACACCACCGTGGTTCCTGTGAGGCTTCCAGCAGGGGAGGAGATGAATCCTCCTCCTCCTTGGGCTGTGTGGGTCTGCTGCAGTCAAAGGCAGGTAGATGCTGCCTCCCTCTGTGTTACAACTGCTGATGGATGAGCCCCTCTTCCTTTAAATTAAGTAACCTCTGCAAGGATTGATCGTGCCTCGAGTCTTAGTCCTTCCTGCTATGACAGTTTCTTCTCTTTCACACAGAATATGTCCTTTTTCACAAGCTGCTGGGCTCCTGGCTCGATGCACCCAGCCAGTGCTGACGGGTGACTCCAGCTCCTCACATTTTTCCCACTTTGCAGGTGAAATAGCAGAGTCAGATTTGGTGGTTGAATGAGAAGATGCACCAGAGAGGCTGCAGCCAGCAGCCAGCAGCCAACCCCTCCTGGAAACCCCTGAGGCTGAAGGGGAGTCAGGGCCTGGGAACACAGCCTGGCACTGGCTTCAACTGCAGTCAGCAAAAAGCCTTTGGAAATGCAAATGTGTTAGCTCCGGTGCTGAGGTTGGAGCCCAGTCAAAGGAGAAGGAGGGTTTATTTGATTATTTTTCTCATTTTGCAAAACATTATTTTATTAACCCGCCACTCCTGAATCCTCTTTCCTCCCATGGCATTTGGGCATGAGAGGGACTGTGCTCTGAAAGGAGCATCAGCCTGGAGAATGCTCCATGATGATGGAAAGGCTGCTGTTTATCCTGCCCTTTTGGAATAAGAGCTTATTTTTGGCTTTAGAGGCAAATGTGACCTAGTTTGGATCCAAAATGTGATCTGATCCTTCATCTGCACATTTCACATCTTTATTGAGGGCTGGAAGTGCTCAGTTGAGGTTCTGGGGGTTGCTTTTATGGCACATATATATATAGAGAGAGAGAGAATATGCTTCCAGCGGTGTTGGGGGGGAGTCATTCAAGAATCAGACAACTTCATTTCTCCTGCCTGCTCACGTGCTCTGTGAGACAGCTCTGCACTTCAGGGGCATGTGCTGGGGTGGAAACTCCATCTCTGAGGGGGCTGTGCTCTGTCAGAAGGTATCTGCATCCTCTGGCTGATGCGGTGGCTCAGTGCAAATGCATAAGTTGGGAGGAGAGTCCCCTGTTCCTCCCAGCATGGGCACTGGTGCTGGGAGCCCTCGTCTTCATTAGTCCCAGCCCAGTTAAACCAGAGGGGCATGGGGAGACTATTCCAGTCTGAAATTCCTTGAACCTTGCAGGTGATGCCATCGGGCCATGGGGGAACTCTCACCCCAGCAGGGCACAGCTCCTTTTCCTTCCAGTGTCTGCACACAGACCTGAATGCAGTGCAGTTTCTGGGTTGTTCTTTAGTCCAAACACTGCCATGTGCTTGTTTTGGTTGTTTGGGGTTTTTTTTTCCTTTTGTTTGTGTGGTTTTTTTTCTTGCTTGTTTTTAATTAAATCTCATCACTTGAAAAATCCCAAGGAAGGACTCGCAGACCTTTAATTTGATTTTCATTTTCATTACGCTAAAGCTCATATGACAAGTTTCCAAGAGCTTTTGCTAAATGCACCTTGTTTTCAGGCAGTGCTCTTCTGAATGAGAGTCCTGCAGCCGCCGTGGGGCTGTGGGCAGGAGGGGAACATTCACCTGCTGTTTATGACCTGCCCTGGTTATTCATGCTGCGGTGAGCGGGGAAAGCAGAGGAATACTCTGGGATGTGGAGTCTGCTTGGCAGTTTTTTAAACTCCAGTCATTATACATCAAGTTGGCACAAAAAGCCAGAGGAAGAAGATTCTTCATACAGAGTGAGCAGTTCTTCTTGGCCCTTATGAAATTAATTATTTTATATCCCATAACTGAACCTTGTAACTCAGTGTAATTGGCAGGAGCAGTCCCACAGTAACCATCACCGGGGCTGTTTCTGCTTCCTCTAGTGCTCCACTGTGGGAATGCTGGAAAAACAGCCTCCCATTCTGCTGTTTATTGGCAAATGTTTAAATAAATCATGCCAGCTTGTACAGTAAGCTCAACGATAAATAATTTCTTCTGTGGAAATGTTAAGTGCTGTGGGAGGGGGACAGGCAGCTTCTGTGGCACCCATTTAGCCAGGGTTGTGGTTTACGGCTTAGAGAGCTCTGAGGGTTTGCAAAACTTTGTTCCCTTTGCAGTCTGCTGCTGTGTGACCATAACAGGGCATGGATTTATCTTGTCTTTCCCCCCATATTCTGATAAAATAACTTACTAGTTTCTCCAGACACAGTTTGCAGCCTGGAGGGGGGGAACTCCTCCTCCAGCATCACCTGATTACCTGGCTCTCCTTTCCCACACTGAGCTCCTCGGTACCCCAGAGTTCTCACCCTCTCTGCTCAGTCCAGTAACAGCAAATGTCCTCCAAAAGCACTGGTGTGAGTGACCCCTGCCCCCTCAGCCAGCTCATTGGACTTTGGTCCCCCAGCACCCCGGGGGAGCTTGTGTGGCTGTGTCAGATCCAGCTGAGAGGTGCCTCTTCCAGCTGAGCCCAGCCCAGGAAGGCTCGAGAAGCGAGTGCTAACCCAGGGGCTGCTGCTGTTCTGGCTCACAGGACCTCTGAAGCTGCCTGCCTCTAGCAATTTGATATATTAAGATATTTTTTTCCTATCTGCCTCTAATTTCTGCCTGTTCATCTCCCAGGTGGAGTCTGCAGTGACAAGCTAAGCAGTGATGCATCTGCAGGCACCACCGCCCTGCCCGCTCGAGCTGAGGCTCCAGCAGAGCTCTGGGGCAGGGGAGGGGCAGAGCACGGGGCTGGGTGCCAGTCCCCAGCACCTGCAGGGACAGGTGACACCGAGGGAGATGGCAGAGGAACGTGGCATCTCCATCCAGCTGTTGCTGTGACAGGGATGGCTGAGGACACTCGGCCACCTTGGCATCCCCAGCTGGCCTTGCAGTGGGAATAAGGCAGTTGATGAAGGGGGGGGTCTGACCAGGTTGTTCAGGTTTTTCAGCTCATCTGTTCTGCTCCACTCGAGTTCTGTGGCTGGTAACAAACCTGGCTGGTGGGGCAGGAGCAAACACAGGCACACAGGCAGGATTAAGCACATAAATGTTTTACAGAAGTGCATCTTGAAGAGCCAAGTGTCAGTTCCAATTTTCCCGTGTCCTGTCTGTCAGGAGAGAGACAGTTCAATGAAATTGTCATCTTCGTGGGAAAAAGGCAAGGTCTGGGTAAAAGGTCTGGGTCTCTTGGTATGAAACCACCACAATTCCAGAGAGAATTGAAACATAAGTGTAGTTCATAGTTGCAGTTGCTGAATTTCTTTTTCTGTCCCTTCCATCAGGAGAAGAAAAATGTGCTCATGAACTCTACAGGTTTCAAGGCTCCTGTTAATGGATTATTAAGATTTAGTAAATGCCCTCAAAGACAAAACCTTCCACACTTGTTTTCTGTTTCATACACGAAGTATTTTAGATATTCAGGTCAAGAGTCAGCATGATTATCTGGGGCTGGGAGGACCTGAGGAGTGTTTGGTGGCTGGTCATGGAAATCCCCTGGCTGTCTTTTGTGTTGACAGTGAGGAGAGGAAAGCAGCTCTGGGAATGTGCAGGTGCAGAGTCAACCTGCCTGGGCTCTTTCCTGATCTCAGCTCGTGCTTCTGGTAGGTGAGGAAAGGAGCCCCTGTGCTGCTTGTCTGGGCTGGCACCAGAGTGGGTATGGCAGCAGAGTGGGTATGGCAGCAGAGTGGGTTTGCATCTGTGGGGATCCAGGGAGGGGAGGTTGCTTTAGAGGTAGCACACTTGGCCAGCTTGGGATCAGCTCATCCTCACCAGAGCACCATGCCCGTGTGCCCTGTCAGTGCCCTGCCTGCAGGTACAGAAGTCAGCTCTGAAGCAGCACGTCCTGCTCTGGGATTGTTTGGACTCTGTTAAATCCAGCACCCGGGGACTTTTCCTCCATTTGCTTTCAAAGACCTAGTTTCACCTTCCCCTTGACTCTGGGATGCCAATTAAGTAGCTTGAAGCAGGGAGGGCCGTGGATGGTATTGATTAGGGCTCTAATTGCTTCTCTCTCCATGCTGTCCAAGGGAAATGGGCTGTATGGAGATGCAGGGAGTGGAATAGAGCTGTGGCTGCCTGCCACTGGGCTGGGAGCTGCATCGTGCCCACCAGGGCTGCAGGGATGTTTCTGAGCTCTCAGCAGTGCCAGCTTTGTCTCACTGCTGTCATCTCTTCCAGTGTCCTTACTTCCAGTGAGGCCCCACGTTGTGATCAGCCAAGGCTGTGGAGGCAGGGAAGGGGAATCCACTGCAGGGACACCCAGTTTGGTGCTGCAAGCCCCTCCCAAGCAGTGGGTGCTGGGGCAGGGGGCACACAGTGTATGTGACTCAGTAATCCATTTCCCCAGCTCAGAGCCAGCAATTGGCATTTTCAAGGCATCACAGGACAGCAAGGGGCAAGTTCTCACCTCCAAACAGAGACCAGAGACCTGTTCTCTTAAATCCCCATCTGAAGTTAAAAACAGGGAGTATGGATTTTCAAACCATTAGCTGATCACAGCTTTGCTTACTCTGTACCCCTGAGAAGCAAAGGAAACCTCACCAGAGACAGAAGCAATTGATCACAGTAAAAAGCAGCCAGCTGTCTAGAGCCAGGAGTTGCAGGAGAAAACAGCCTGTCCCCATAACTCGGGGCTGTTTCTGGCTGGGGAGGAGGAGGAGAACAGGGAGAGCTGTTTGTCAGTCACTGCAGGAGACTTTGCACCCCGTGAGCACAGGGCTGACCACAGAGTTGTCTAATTGAGCAGGCAAGTGTTCACTGATGGTCCAAGAAGGGTTTCACATCCGTATCTGAAGGAGCTTGAACTGACCTGTGAAGTGAGGAGAAGGCTGAATTTCATTCCCAGCCTGTGCACAGGACTGAACAGCCTGGCTGTGGACGGGCAGCCCCACGCTGGCTCCCTGCTTGGGGTGATTTCATTAGAATGGGCTGAGAATTGCCTTGTGAAGACAGAAGCAAGCAGGGTGAACTTACCTTCAAGGCCCATGAAGGACAAGATCAAACCAGCCCCAGAACAGCATCAGACTTCTCCAGACAAAGTTTCAGTGTGAACCCTGAGAGGGCTTCATCAGTTCAAGGCACCAACCTCGCAGGTGTCCAAGGCTGGCAGCAGCTGTTCTGCAGGACAGGAAGGTTTGCTCAGTGCACATCACATCCATCCCCGTGGTGTCAGGGCTCCTTTCAGGAATACAGCTGGGCCTGTGGCTCACCCAGTGCCTCCAGGGGACAATCCATGTGGTCTGGGGTGTTCTGTGGCAATGCCCCACTGCTCAATTTGCTCGTTAGAGAAGGTCAGGGAGAGGGGTCTGACTTGCTTTGTTCCCAAGGAAGGGCTTGACCTGAGCAGCTCTCTGCAGGGGCCTGGGTGCTCCTTTCCAGGTGAGCTGCAGCTTTGGGACAGAGAGATCTCCCCGTGCTGGTGACCCTGGCAGTGCCCAGGCTGCCCTTCCTTCTCCACATACACTGGGTGGAAGCAGCAAGTCCCTGGGAGATCAAAGCAAATAACCTTCAAGGGGCTGTGAGAAGCAGCACAGATACAGGAGGACTGAAGGCAGTAAAACTGTTTTTAGAGACATTTTTGTTTTCCAGGTCAGATCTGCATATTTATGCCCATGAACACACACGTAATCCCAGTTGCAGTGGGACAGAACTGCCTGGGTTTGAGAGCTTTCTCACTGCAGCTCCCGTTGTTAATGCAGCTCTCTCCTTTGTTTCTGTTCCAGTCAAACCATTCCAGTTGTCTCCTCTGAGGTCACTGTGCTGCCTTCAAATGCTCCCTACCTCTGTGTTTGCAAAGCAGGTGAATAAAGAGCTCTCTCTAAGGAGCTGCTGAGCCAAGTTGCCACAGCCAAGTGAGCATGGACCTGAAGGGGCATTTCCATCACTTGATTACCTGCCAGTCCTGCTGCTCTGAGCACAAACAGACTTGGCTTCCAATGCACACAGATGTGAAGTCTGACTTTATTTATGTGCTTTTCGTATCTAGACAGTCCTTAGAAAGCCCTGCTCAGAATCACAAAGTGGTGGGGGCTGGAAGGGAGCACTGGGGATCATCTGGTGCCACCCCCCTGCCCCAGCAGGGTCACCAAGAGCTGCCCAGCAGAGCAGTGTTCAGGGGGGTTGGAATCTCTCCAGAGAAGGAGACTCCACAACCTTTCTGGGCAGCATGGGCCAGGCTCTGCCACCCTCACACCAAAGAACTTTCTCCTCCTGCTCAGATGGAACCTCCTGGGTTCCAGTTTGTGTCTGTTGCCTCTTGTCCTATCTCTGGGCACCCCTGACAAGAGTCTGGCCCCATCCTCTTGCCCCCCCCTTCCTTTAGATATTTCTAAACTTTGATAGATAACAAGATAAAGAAGTTTCTAGCACACACAGACAGAAAAAAAAAGAAAATCAGATTTTGTAAAGTAAACAAAAGCTGGAAACTCAGCAATAGCAAGCACAGCTTAGAGATTTTCATGTGACAACTTCTTACTTATGCATTTCCTAGATAAATTAACACTGGTTTTGGAGCCTCTGTCAGTACAAATGCCACATCTGCTGGAAATTTCTTCTTCATTTTTCATTTGTAGCTCCTCTGTGGTGTGACATTCATTAGGCTGGGATCAGGAATCTGAAACTCTGTGACCTGGTCACAGGGATCAGCTCAGCCTGGCGTAAGGTTTAGGCAGTGCCAGGAGCTGAACCTCTCTCATGCTGCTGGCGATGAGTTTGGGCTTTAGCCCCTTCTTCCCAAACCTGTCAACAGAGAGATGTGTCTACCCCTGAATTCCCCCTGGCACCCTTGCCCTTGGTGCCCTGGCAGCAGCCTTCCTGCAGCCTGGCAGACTGTCCATCTGCCATCCCAGTGCTGCACTGGTTTGCCTCTCTCCCGCCTGTTTGGAGCAGGGGGGATGGATTGAGGGGGATGGAGGAGGTGAGGGACAGATGCCTCATTGCAGAGCTGCTGTTTCACAGAGGAGCAGGCGTTGGTGCTAGAGGGAGGGAAAGCAAAGCTTGGAATTGGAGCAAATGGGCTGGATGGAAGTAACAGGAAAAACTTTCTGGTTTTCTCATAAGCAAGCACAATCTGGAGTGACAGAGGTGGCTCATTTCTGCAGAGCTGCCTCTGACAATAAACACATTGAAGTGTCTGCGTGGGGAGCAGCGAGTTTGTGTTCTTGGATGTCTCTGAGCACTCACAATGCACGGTGCTTCGTGCCTGTTCAAAGCAAAACCGTTACCTCCTCTGAAGAGCTTGTCCCACTTCGCAGCCTCTTTATTCCAGTGTTTCTGAGTCCCACGGTGAGAGGGGAGGTCAGGCCACCAGGGCTAGTGCTGCAGAGAATCCAGAGAGCATCCCTGGCCAGCTCAGCCCAGTGGCGTGCGTTTGTGCTTCAGTTTGCTGCAATAAATCCCCCGGTGAGGTCCCGTCGCTGCACAGAACGGACACATCATTAGGGCAAAAATAGCTATTCACAGTCCCAGGCTCCCTGTGACCTTGCAGTAAAGTGTCCTGGCCCTTCCCCAAGCTTGCAGCTTCTGTCGCTGCCTGCAGGGCTGGAAGGAGTAGCCCCTTTGGCATCTCTGCTGGCACAGTAGATTACGTATCTCACCTGGGAGCGTGGGATGTGTGTCATGATGGGAGGAAGGCACCAGTTCCCCCAGTGGAGCAGCAGCTGGGAGCAGGCTGTGCCCATCCCAAGCTGTGTTTGGGGCACCTCAAGCCTGGCTGTGTTGCAGGGTGGCTTTGCCCCTCTGCTAGGAGCTGATCCTGAAGGTTCCTTCCCCCGTGCAGACGGCTGGCACATGCCCACGCGTGCAGCGGGCGCCCGCCGGAGCTGGCAGGCTGGAAGAATTAACAGTGTCCTCGGGGAGAACATCTCCTCCCTTGCTGGTACCTTCCTTCTCTCTGCTGGCAGCTTCTCCGTGCATATCACAGCTTTCAGCCTGCTGCCCCTGAGAGCCAGAGAGGAGGAGAAAACGTTCTCATCACAGCAATGTTCTTTTTCCTTCAAAGTTCCCTGGCGCTCTCATCCATGGCCGCTGGTATGGAGAGCTCTAGGTGTCGTGGGTCTGGGGTATGGATAGAGCTGTACAGCCCAGTGTGACAGCTGGCTGGCTGACTCTTCTCCACTGCAAAATCTGATCCCTCTCCCCTGCCATCAGATTGATGTCATGCAGCTCCTGCTCCCTGCTCACTGGAGCTGCGTAGGATTCATTTCCAAGGAGCTCGTCGGGGCTCAGCCCCTGGTGCTGAGCTCATGGGCTGCTGAACATCCCTCTGATGCCCCTGGTGCTGAGCTCATGGGCTGCTGAACATCCCTCTGATGCCCATGGTGCTGAGCTCATGGGCTGCTGAACGTCCCTCTGATGCAGAAGCTTCAGCACGTGGTGTGTGGAGGGCACTGAGCTGCTCCCCTGCTGCAGAGCTCTGCTCCTTGGCCATGCAGGGCTGTAGGTTGGGGTCATCGTGGTGACCACAGGACAGCAGGGAGTGGTGCCGTGTCCTGCAGCAGGGAGGGACCCCTGCAGGGACCCAGCTCAGCTCCTGAGCAACCCCCTCCTCCAGAAGGCAGCTCCATGTCCATCTCTTGCACTAGTGTGAGCCAGGAGCCACGGGCTCTCATTTCACTGCCATGGCTGTGTTCACGTGCTTGGTGCCATCAGCACTCACAGACCCAAACTCAACGGGAGGGATTCTCAGCTTGGCACCGTGAGAGGAGAGCAGGGCAGGGTGGCTTGGTGGATTCTCCTGGCTGCCTACGAGGGCGTGCAGGGTCTTTGGACCCTGCTGTGGTTCTCTCTGCAGCACCAAAGCAATTCCAGCTGTGAGGCTGAGGGAGCAGAATTGCTGCTCATACAGCCAGAGCTGATAAGGCTCAGCACCCCCTCTTCTTGTTTCATGTTTAATTAGCTGGCGTGGAAGGATGGGTTGGACAGAACAAGGAAGCAGGAGGGAGAAGGGAGGTTAATCTATCCTCTAGCCCTTGCTGTTCCTTCTTCCTTGTGATCTTGTGAAGCAAGGAGATGATGTGTCCTTTGAAGTGCAAAGTACTCCCCATTCTTCCCCCCCCTCCAAGTTGTCTTGCTCCTCCTCCTTCTTCTCCTCCCAGCCTCTGTCCAGCTGCTGATGGCTGAGGTGCTGGAACCATCCCTTCAGAGGGGGCTGCAGGGGAGGCTCTAGAAGCAGGATTTCAGGACTGGCTTTTCTAGGCACCCTCAGAGCCACGTGCCTCTTCAGACAGTCATGAAATACCAACGTGCTGCCTGGATTTAGTGTCAGGAGTTTGAGGTTCCTGAAGCTCCAGGAGGAAGGGTTTGGGCTGTGGGGAGGTGCAGGAGGGCACAGAAGGCAGGGCTGCTTGGGCACAGGGTGTTGTGGAGCTTGCACTGGTGCTGGGAAGCTCTGGTGTTACCTGGAGTCTCAGCAGGACCTCAGGACTTACAAATAACAGCTCAGTACTCTGAGGTCTTATTTGTAAAGTGAGTGAGCCAGGCTCCCTCCTCTAGTGATCCTCGATAGCTCTGCTCAGACGGTCAGTAAACTCTTTCAGAACAACGCCTGGGGGTTTGGGAGCAGGAGGAGAGGGTTGTCACGGGCAGGGTGCAGCCAACAGCCCTTTGCCAGGACCCCTGTTCTCCCCAAGTCACAGTCATTGAATGGATTTAATATGAATGTCTTCTCTGGAGCCCTGCTGATGGGAGGGAGAGAGAGATGCTTCTTCCAAAATAGTCTTAAGCTAATGCAGAGAGTATGAATAAATCTCTCAGAGATTATAGCCCCTGGAAAGCTCCTGTGAATATCAGAGACATCCTTACTGCTATGGGAGGTTTGATTGAATTACAAATTTGAGGCAACTCCAAAGCAAAACTGATTAAGTCTTTTCTTTTTTCACTCTCTTGTAGCTTTTTTAAGTGCTAAAGCTTTTTAATAATTGGAAATCCCTCCCCCCTCCCCCATCCTGTTTGGATGTAGTTCTAATTGGCATCTCCCATCTGTAAGGAGCCCTGGTTGTGTCCACACAGCTGGTTGTGCACCAAGGCAGAAGCCTTGCAAAGCATGAGCACAGTGTTATCTCCAAGGGAGACCCGGGCCTTGTGTTACAGGAGGATCCCCCCTGTGTTTGGAGCAGGCAGTGGGAGGGTGAGAGAGCATCCAGGGGCTGCACCCGTGGGTGCTGCAGAGGGTGATGCTCTGTGGTGGCTGCTGGAGGTGAAATGGGGATCAGGCCACATTTCTCCCTTGGCACAGGGAACTGGGACACGGCCTCTGACGTAGCTGTTGGAAACAAGGTGTTTCCTGGCTGGGCACATCAACACCTCCTTTCCCCGGGCACAGAGAGGTGGCAGAGGGCAGAGGAGGCTCCTGCCTGGCAGGGCTGACTGGGCTCTTGCTGTCAGCAGAGGCTGCACCGTCCCCGTGCCCACCAACCACAGTGTTGGGTGATCAGTGTCACTGTGCTGCCAGCACCCCACTGCTTTGTGAAACACTCGCTCTGCAGACACTACAGAGCTCACTTTAGTCACTTCTATTAAACCAGAGATTAAAAAAAAAAAAAAAAAGAGGAAGAAAAAAGCATTGGCATTGTACCACCAAAGCTTCCCATCCCTCGCAGGGCTGTCTGTGCGAAGGAGACAGCTGTGGTCTTTACCAGCCCTTGACAAGTGATTTTTTCCAACAATCAGAAGGAAGAACATGCTCTGTTAGGCTTATAATTGATAATATACCACTGTTGAAATATGCCTGTCAGTTCTGCAGGTAGATAAAATTCTATCATTGATATTTCATAACAGTTTTCCCAGGCAGTGTGTGAAAGCACATCCTCCCCCTGCAGATGGAAGGTTGGGCTGGAAGATGTGGCAGCAGGATCTGGCCTCCTGCCTCACAGGAGAGGGGAGAGGAGCCTGTGCAGAGCTCCAGTCCCAGGCTGGGCTCCCTGCACAGCCCACGTGTGTTCCAGGCCTTTCCCAGTACCCAGCAGAGCCCCTGCACTGGGTATGGAGATGTCAGTCACAGAGGGGTTAAAGTAATGAATAGGGAACTCAGATGACCTAACCCAGAGCACAGTGCTGACTTATTACACAGAGAAGGCAATTAACTGCTGGGTACTCCAGAAATTGCTGTGATTGATCCCTCCATCCCAGGGAATGTTTTGAAGATGAGCCCAGGCTCTGGGGGGATGTCGTGTGAGCACCAGCACTGCTGAGGGAGGGAGGGAAGAAGGTCCAGTGTGGGTGACAATTGAGGACTAAAATGAAAAACACTAAAAAAGTGGTAAAAGGAAAAAAGCAGCTGTGGATGCAAAAGGAACAAGTTCTCTGGTGCTGACCAGGTGGAAGCGCCGTGTGGGGCACAAGGTGGGGACCTGGCACAGCTCGTGGCCCTCTCTGCCAGCCTTGGCTCGGGGGAAGGACCCAGAAGCCTCTGTTTTCTCAGTCCTCCCTTCCCTCTCTTCCCCTCTCTACTTTCTTCTTACTTTCTTCTTTGGCTTATTACTCAACTCCATTGACTGCAAGAGCAATTACTCAACATTTCCACCACCTCTTTTGTCGTGCCCCATGAGCTGTGCCCTGTGCAGGTGGGTGCTCAGCCACCAGCCCCTCTCTGCAGCCCCGTGGAACTGGCTGTCAGGGTGTTTGGACTGGGGGCTTTTCATCCACAGCCTCACCCCTGTAACCCACAGTTAGCACCTTGCACCCAGTTGTGGGGCCTGCCTGGCATTAGCACTTTCTGCCCTCTAAAATGTAAAGATGATGCAGAGTTGAGAACTGCCCCTCTCCTAGTTCTCCAAATCAAAACAAGCACCCCCCAGAAGCTTGCTGTTGGCATTTAGGGACTCTGGCTGCACCAGCCTTCCTCTGGGCCTTGATGCCACCCAACTGGGATGTGATGGTGCACGTCTGAGATGCTCTGTGCCAGCCTGGGACAGAGGAGGGGAGAGCAGCAGCAGCCTTGTAGGAAGACAAGCTCTGTCTTCACAACCTTTCCCCGTCTCTGACCACATGCTGGACATGCAAAAGATCCCTGTTTCCTTGGAAACCAGTTCTTTCTGCATGTGCTGCAGTGAGTCAGGAAAGTTTGCCTTCATCAGACCCCCATGGTGAAGAGAATAAGCTCCAGAGCTGCTGTCCTAGGGACTGCAGCCTGATTGCTGCTGCTTTCCTTATTTACATCTCTTTAAGAAAAGGAAAAAGGCATTCTCCCTCCTGCCCCTGGAAGAGAAGATCTCTCCTGATCCCATCTGAGCCTGGGCATCTGAGGGCAGAGGAAATTCAATCACAGGCACATCGCAGAGCACCTCAAACCCCTTCATCCCCTCTGCAGAGCTGGTGCTGCAGATGCAGTGGGGGACGTGTCACCTCACTTTGACCCTCTTCATTCACCTCCCAGTAAGTGCAGCCTCGAGTGGGGCTCTGGAAACACTGTGGAGCCCCATCTCCAGCCTGGCCCAGTGGGCACTGCCAGCCTGGAGCGTGCAGCTGGGGGCAGGGGCAGGCAGGTGATGCTGTGCTGGGGGTTCTCCCTCTCTTTGCATGGACAGCACTGCCTGCCTTTGTTTCTTCTCCAAGCCCAGCTCTGCCAGCACAGACACCCCAGGGAAATCAGAGACCGGGGACGTGCTGGGCCAGCTTTTCTCTCTGGTTCAGCTCCCAGTCTGCGCCAACCCTGTCTCTGAACAGCCCAGCACAAGGGGCTTGGAAGATGCCCCTGACTGCAGCGTGCAGCAGATCTGCATTTGCCTTCTGCTTTGCCAGCTGTACCCCTTGTCACTGCACTGAGCTGCCCAGGACAGAGCCGGGGGCACCCTGGGTTGATGCTCCTTGTGCTGGAGAGGTGCAGGGTGCTGCCCTGGGTGCTGGGCTCCGGGAAGGGCAAGGCACAGAGGCTCAGGCGTGGCCAGTGAGGCTGGAGGTGAAGCAAAGCCCAAGCCTGGGTGTGTGGGCGTTTAACCCAGCAGATACAAGTGCTCCAGGCCTGCAGTTTAGAGAAACCTCATAAATATTTTAACTCGGGGAGGATGAAAGGAAAACAAACGAATAGAAGTTTAGGGCTTTGGGGCGTTGCTGTGATCATCTCTTCAGAGAGAGGAACAGTTGTTTCACTGGTGCCAGGCCCTGTGGAGTGTGGGGGGACGTGGCTGCTGTGTGAGATGGGAGCAGCAGAGCTGGGTCCTGCTGCTCTGGGGTCCCCAGCACCCCCCCAGAGCTGGGCCAGTGAAGTTCCCACAGCTAAAGGGGCTGTTCATTGCAGAAATGTGCAAAGAAAGATGATCCAAATCCCAGTTTATTCCTCATCTGACAAGTATTTCCATCAGCATTTCCATTTTGGAGAGAGGGAAACCCAAGAAAGAGGGCAAACATCTCTTAACGGGGGGTTTTTGCTCCCGTTGCTCAGCCAGGAGTTGCCAAACTGAGCCAGCCTTCAGAGCCTGAGCTGGGAGCTGGAATGGGCGGGCAAATGTCACAGATGGTTTTCCCTCTCCGTGCTTGTTTTGACTGCCTCGACCCCTCAAGTCTTGTTTGAATTTAAGAGTGAAATGTAATTTGATTATTTTTACAGCTAGAAAGCAGTGAAGAATGAATAAACAGTCTTTGCTGAACATTTCATTTGAAAAATACACTAAAAACCACTGAATTAATGATGCAGTGATTGAGGCTGTGAATTCTGGTTAATCATCATTTTCGAAGCTCCACTGGTATCATTTTGCAAGCTGAGGAGCATCATCAAATGATTCGGTTGTTTTGCTGCTGTGATCATACCATCAGACACAGTTTGGGGGCCGTTGTGGTACCCGGGTGCACCGTGCCAGGGGGAATGGCACAATCCAGAGCTCGTCCCCCGAGCCTGGCTGTGGGTTTGCAGACCCTCCAGCCGTCCCCTCGCTTCTCCGGCCTCCTGCTGTCACGGGCTGCTTCTGAAGAGAATCCTCTCCCTTTTCCCAGTGAACACGGGTGTGCTTTGTGGATCCAACACTCACCATCCCTTCGGTTTCAGCACCAATCCCAGGAGAATCAGCACTTTGCTGGGAGCAGCTCAAGCAGAGGGCTGGATGAAGAGAAACGTTTGCACAGCCTCTTGCAAATCAAACCTCCAGCAGTGTGCCTTAGCCCGGAGGGGAAAATCATCCCAGATTTTGAGGCAGAGCTGCCTTTGGCCGTCAACCCAGCGGGAGCTTGTCCTGCAGCACAGGGAAAGGTCTGGAGCCCCCAGACATCCAACCAATCCCCGGGAGGTCCCGTGTGGTGCCGGCCGCGCGGAGCTCCAGGGGTTTGACTTGTCCTGAGCCCGGGCTGATCCAGCTCAGCGCCGCGCGCAGCAGCGATGCATTGCTGCAGCACCACAGCAGCCAGAGCCAGCCCTGCCCGCCGGCCACCGCCCCGCAGCCCCGCACCCGCGCCTGGCAAAGCCTGGCTGCCTCTGTGCTGGGGTGCTCAGGGTCTTCCCCAGCCCCGGGCTCTCCAGCTCTGCAGGGAAAAGGGAAGGACGTGCCAAGGGACGGATCCAGGAGCAGCCCTGAGGGCCCACCCTGGCACGGGGGGTCCTGGGATGCCACGAGCGCCGTGTGGAAGCCGGGACAGCGCTTCACATTTTCCTCTTTGCAAAAGTCCTGATTCCTCAGCATCCCGACCTTCCCCAAACGTCTGTAAATTTGACACACGAGCCCCTTCCCAGTGCTCAGAAAGGCTGCTGGCTTGTGCCAGAGGCTGATGCCACAGGTAGTGAATAAATTCTGGGGCTTTATGGGCTTGGGCTGAGGTTTGGAAGCAGGAAGGTGCTGCACAGTGTCTTTAGGACCTCAGATGCCTCCTGCAAGCTGGTGTTTGGTCTCCAGCCAGGGAGCTTCACCCAGCAGGTGGCTCGTGGCCAGCCCATGGCGCAGGGAACCAGAGTAACGCACACTCATTATCTCTGCCTTGCTCAGAAAGGATATTGTGATTTTAATAACTTCTTGGATCCGTTTTTTTCCCTGTTAGCTCTTGTTGCCTTGGATACAGGCTCTGGAGAGGCTCAGCCCTGCTAAAGATGGTAGATCATTTAAATGGAATAGAAGATGAGGTGAGGATTTGCAAACTGCTTTAGCTCTCCCAGAGAGGCGGCTGGGAGCGCTCCAGCAACGCTGAGCTCCTCGGGACATGCCAGTGTCAGACAGGGTGTTGTTGGGGGAACGTGACACCAGAACTTCCTCTGCACGAGGACAGACAGTGGCTGCTGTCTGTGTGACAGTGCCAGGGTGGAAAGAACAGAGCCCCAGGGCTTTGGTAAGTGGCATTGCACTGATTCCCAGGGCACGGTGACCAGGAGCAGAGCTGGATCTTGGCACCTTTATTATGGGGCTTCAAAATTGTCTGCTCTGCTGCCATCCTCTTCCTCCTCAACCACCAGCTCTGTCTTTACTCTGCACTTCCCAAGGTCCACAGAACCTGCAAGGTGAGTTGAAGGCCATCAGCTTTTTCAGAGTGCCCATGGCACTCCAGTTCTCCTGGGTGTTTTGATTCCAAGTGTGATCCCTGTTTCCAGAACCCTTCAGTCCCTTTGTCCTAGCTGCTCACATGTGCAGCCTCTCTGCAGAGCCATTCTCATTTCATGCCAAGAGGTTGCCCACCCCTACGGGTGACCAAGGCTATTAAATTAAAACCCTGGTGCCCAGGGCTTTGGACACCTAATTTGGCTCACTTTGGTCAAATTTCACGCTGCTGTGGTTTTTGATTTATGCACTTTGAAAGGCTTTTGCTGGGCTGGAGGGAGCCTGCTCATGGTGCCTGTTGTAATCAAATAGCTGGAGCTTTTCTGAGATGCCTTTTCTTCTTTTAATGACTCTGGGGTGTCCAGGCCCATCCTGATGGTAAACAAACTAAATTAATTGCTTTTGCTTCCTGGTCCTCATCATAAACAGATTTGGATGTGACAGCTGCTTGACAAATCATTAAGATCATTTGATCACTGTCAGAGTAAATCAGCCTGACTTGAGACAACACACCGAACCTCGAGGTGCTGCTGGGGTTACCAAGCACGAGATGCTAATGACACTGTGCTCTTGGAAATTATTTCTTAATTGCTTTATAGTAGCTGACAGAGATCATAGTCTCACTGTGTTAGGTGACATGACGAGGCAGAGCCCAGCCAGAGTCCCCAGCAGCCAGCACCCACTGCAGCACAGCTCTGCCCTGCCCTGGGCCAGGCCCAAGGGGCAGCTCTCCTGGTCTTCTCCCATCTGCCTGAGGATGCTGTTGGGTAGCAACACACAATCAGGAGCAGGAGAGACGTGTCTGTGTGGGCTAACTCAGGAGCACAGAACCAGGGAACTCCTGCCATTGCATCCCAGCTAGTTTCCCCAGCTTCTGCCCATGAACACCCCTGTGCTGGGTCGAGCTGCCCACTTCTGTCTGTGCCAGCCCTGCCTGCAACCTGTGCCAGCCTGAGCCAGTGGAAAGGACTCCAGCCATCCACGGGGGCCTCAAGAGTCTCACCCTTTGTGCTGCCTCGGGGAGAGGGCAGCGAGGGCCCAGGAGAGGAAGGAGGAATCGTTTAGGAAGTAGCAGCAGAACAAAGGAGGAAAAAAAAATAATCTCTTTTCTTTGCTTAAAAAGAAATCTCAGCCTTCCCAGGGAGAAGAAAAGGAGAGGAGGGAGGTAGATGCACCACACAAAGGGAAGAAAATGTGCTGAGAAACCACAAGGCGTTTAAAAGCTCGAGCAGGAAACCAAACCCACTTTGATATCCCCTCTCATTGGAAACGTTTGAGGGCAGGATAATGCTGCCCTGAGCTGTGGCACAAAGGGATGAGAAAGGGAGTGGATCCGAGAGCTCCTTGCTGGCTCTTGGGACAAAAGAACGTTTTGTATTAAATGATAATGTATGAGCACCAAAAAAATACTAGGTAATAAGTGTCTGTTTGCAAGCATGTGTTTGTGGAGCAGCAGCGTGTGTGCCCTTCCGGAGCGGGCAGCAAAGCAGCAGCCCTGGTGCAGGAGGAGCAGCTCCAGCAGTGTGTGGGAAAGGGAACATCACTGCCCTGCTGACCCCTGCACTGCTGCTCTCCCTCTGCAAAGGGCCCCTGCACCCTCACCAGCCTCTGGGACAGGCTGTGGGTTGGCACTCGTGGGGGTTCGTGGCCAGGGGGGCACTGAGGCACAAGCAGGGAATTTCCCACACCAGAAGCCTGTCAGCTCAGACCATCCCACCCCCCTGGCCAGAGCTGCCCCAGGGCATTGGCTGTGCCTTCATCTCATCTCTCTCCTACAGTGTGCAACAGTTCAGCTTGATAGCTTTTATTTTACACTTGCTTAAGTTAATGGTGTGATTAGCAGACAGATGTGGGTTTTGGCTGGGTGGTGGTTTGTAGCTGGGCACAGCCAGGGCAGCTGTCAGTGGTGGCTGGTTACTGAGCAGTGAGAGACACCACGGAGTCCAAGTGTCCCCCAGCACTGCCAGAGCACCACTGACCCCTCAGCACCACAGCTCCACAGCTTGGAAACCCCTCCAGGGGTCACAGGGACTCCAGCCCTGCCCTGGGCAGCCTGGGACAG
>JAOEGS010013353.1:4622-32762 GCA_025447755.1 Corythornis vintsioides | reverse complement strand
GTTTTTGCAGTTAATATATTTGCCAAACAAAATATATTCGATTGGCTTTTTTTTTTTTTAAATCATGTCATAGAGAAAAGGATTGATAGGAATATTTTTCATTGTTGACTGCTAAAGTGTTTAGTTATGGCTTCAAGGCTCTAAAGGAAATTAATCTCAATGTTACAAATCATTTAAAAATCACTATATTAAAAACAAGACAAAACAAAAATCAGAATTGTCATTCAACATTAATGAAAAAGTCCACCAACTGGTAGTTGAACATATACTTCCTCTAGACTGTCCCCTCAATAATATACTACGTTTTATCAAGGAAACACTTCAGTATTTGATTAACTTTCACTGTCACTAAGCCAGAATTAATCCAATTGGTTTTTAGTGTAGTCTACTCACAGAATGGTTCACATATGATGTACAAGAGGCCACATACATTGGCCTCTCTGCTATCAACTGTGCTCACTGGCACAATCCACAAAGGCAATAAAACCACGTTTGGAGGGCCAATGCACTAAAGCATTTAAGATAGTCTTAAATTTAAGCATGTGCTTGAGTCTCATGGTCATGTGCATGTGCTTAAGGTCTTTCTTGAATTAAGTCCATAAAGTATTGCTGCATAAGTCCATGAAGATTTACTTCAAAATAAAATAAAAGATAGTAAGAATAAGGATTCTTGAAGTCATAAAATAAACATAATTAGTTACTGACAGACTTCGCTCTTCCACCGAACATTATTTTTTGTCTAGTAAAAGAGATACAAGGCTAACAAGGGTTCCATTCTTGAATAATCAGCAACAGTTACTGGTTATTTAAGATATTAGAGATGGGAGAAAATGATGTTTTGGTTTGTGCTTTTTTTTTTTTTTTTAAAAAGCCCAGTTTGAGAAATAAACATGAATATCTAGAAATAGTAAGTAGCTGATTACTGTGCTCAGTAGTGCCTGTTTTCCACATCCTTTCCCAGTCTGCATGGAGTCAAAAAAACCCCACATTCATGCTCTCTCAGTCCAACCTTCATTTTATTTGATCTGTTTCTCTAAAGACAAATTTGTTGCTGGATGTGTCTTGCAAATTCAATTGGCCTCACTCAGTCTGCTTGTTCATTGTGAGTACAGCCATCTTGGATGGCAAGATGTATATTCAAAGAAACTGGCAGCCAGGATTGACTAAGAAATTGAGATCTCATACTGAGCAAGAGTTGATGTAGACATTGAGTGCCTGTGAAATGAAAGGAAAACTGCTTTAGAAGGACCTCCTGCCAGTTTTGTCTGATGTCTTTTCACATTTAGTGTGGTAGCAATGCATCTGCAGTTAGTATTTTATTTGGTTTGGTCTTATATTCCACACTGAGAAAGGCAATATGTTGATAGCTCAGAGAGCAGAAAGACATCCAAAAGAAACCATGTAAAAGACAAAATAAAGATTACTCTCTGTCTTCAGTTGCTTCCAAGTTAACTTGTGACAAATCCATATGCAAGATTATTGTGGGCTGGCAAATAAACTAAATGCCTGAAATACAATTGTTGATAAAATATTAAGAATTGGTGTGAATTCTCATTTCATTTCTCTTTTCTTGAACAACTCTCCTCTTTGTTAATTACCAAGGCATAAATAATATGTTTTTTCCATTTTAACTAATTACATACAGTTTACCCATCCATAATTAATTGGTTTTGCCCATTCACCTTCAGAGTGATTTGCTATTTATGTTAGCTTTTCATGTAGGGTAGCTCACTGAATGAGCACAGACATCACAATGTTATATAGAGACTGGAATCAGTCATCTGTGAGTTAGGTGTGTAGGTCTAGACTACTTTTATGCATGCACAGAGTCCAGAAGTTTTAAATCCATTGCTTCACATTATTTACCACCTAGGCTGGACATGCCTGAAAATGCTTTATCTTCTGTCAGCACAGTCCTTTATATCCAGAACTTCTTAAGATTTGATGCCTGTAGAACACCTTAAAATATTCATAAAATCTCTGGTTTATTTATGTTCCAGGTCACACTCTTCAATAATGTCAGTGAGGCATTAGGTTCACAAAATCACAGAATTGCCTAGATTAGAAAAGACCTTTATGATCACTGAGTCCAGTCATTAACCTACAAGTCATTCACTAAACCATATCCCTAAGCACTACATCTACACAACTTTTAAATACCTCCAGGGATAGGGACTCAACCACTTCTCTAGATATGCTGTTTCAATGCCTGATAACCCTTTCAGTAAATAAATGCTTCCTAATATCCAATCTAAACTTCCTTTGGTGTAACTAAAGGCTATTTCCTCTTGTTCTACCGCTTGTTAATTGGTTGGACAGACCAAGCCCCACCTCTCTACATCCTCCTTTTAAGTAGTTGTAGACAGTGGTGAGATCTCTCCTGAGCCTCCTTTTCTCCAGGCAGAACAACCCCATCTCTCTCAGCTGCTCCTCATAATACATGTGCTCTAGACCCTTTGTAAAACCAGCTTTGTTGCTCTTTCTTGGACATGCTTTTTCATGTATTGAGAGGCCCAGAACTGAACACAGTACTTGAGATGCAGCCTCACCAGTGCCAAGTACAGAGCTAAAATCACCTCCCTGGTCCTACTGGCCATACTATTTCTGATACAGACCAGGATTCCAGTTCCCTTCTTGACCACCTGGGCACATTGCTGTCACACGTTCAGCTGGCTATCAATCAACGCCTCCAGGTCCTTCTCTGCTGAGCAGCTTTCCAGCCACTCCTCCCCAAGCCTGTAGCACTATCTGACCTTATTGACACTCATACAACTGGTCTTGGCCCATTGATCTAGTCTGTCTCAATCCCTCTGCAAAAGCTCCCTACCCTCAAGCAGACCGACACTTTCACCCAGATTGTGTCATCTACAAACATGTCATGTCTCTAGTTTAGTATTGGTCGTGATTCTTGGTCACTTCAATGTAGATTTGATTTCTTGCCTGTTTTATTCTTTTGAAACAATTTTAACAATGCGTCCTGAATGCAAAGTAAATTAGCCTTGTGTAGAGTTTCTGTGAAGAGAACATCTCTCCTTTGCATTCCATCAAAAGACTTTCATATTTCCTAAAATTAAGCCCAAGATTAGCCATACTGACTGGATCCAGTGCTCACAGAGGTAAAGACATTATTTACAGGCTTAAAATTTAGCATATATTTCAAAACTTTCCTGTGCATACACTGACTGATACTTGTAGTAACAAGTCATATATCTTATTATTGTGCTTACTTGTTATTAATGTAAGAATTTACTGGCTGAATCTTTATGCCAAGAAACCAGTTTGATTTGACATAAGGTCTTGTAAGACACAGCACAATTCCTACTCTTAAATTATAAATAAATAGAGGACTGTGCTAAGTAATCAATGGGTGAGTGTACTTCCACAGAGATCAATGCAAAAACTTCCAAAAACATAAAGGGAATCAGATTATGCAGCCAAAGCAGAGTGTTAAGTGACTGTTCTCAGTGACTGAGAATTTCACAGCCTTCCTGTAATCAAAATATATGATGTCCTATAGGACAGAGTGTAGGCAATGGCCACTTGCCTTTAAAATGGCAGAAATACTGCTCACACTACATTCATGTCAGCACCTTGTTTTTAGAAGACTGAGTTTCGTTATATTGCAGTAATTTGCAAGTTAAACTCATCTTGCTTCATACTGGAATGCTGGTGAGTTTAGAGGGTTCACAGTATGTTACAAACTGGCATTTGAAGAAAGCAATACATAGTATAAAGAAGTATCCGGATCAGAATATAGCTTTTGAAGCCACAAGGAGAGCACGAGTTTCTATAAGCTTTACGTGGAGTTTCTTTTCTTAGGAATTCAAATTACTCTTACAGTGTTCTGTGTTTCTATTTCAGCCTGGGGAAAAAAAAAAAAGCAACAGACAAATCACCTTATCTTTTGCAAAAATGTTCATCGTAATTTATCCCGTATTCCTTTATTTCAGCTGTTGTCTGCAAGTTTAATCTTAAGCATTTGATCAACTAATTTCCTTGATCAAGGCCTTAGATATCATGTAAATTGAAGTTTTTAATTTAACTACTTTATTTTTTTTTAATAGGAGCTGTGATTTGTAACATTTGACCTGAAAAACCAATCTGACTTGATTTAAATTGATATCAGAACATATCAATACATTTATGTCACTAAGTAAACCTTGTATATATTAATATATATCAATCAGGTATTTAAGTCTTAGCTGAAAGAAAAAAAGTAATAAAATCAAATGACACATGTTAAAAGAAGACATTTTAAACAATCAGGATAATATCACATTTTTGTAGTTACTATAAGAGCAAATGAAATACTTAAGAATCTATTTATACCTAAATTTTGATAGCAACTGCTGCTCATAAGTATGCCTTTGTTTATACCTGTCATGTAAGTGTTTCAACAAAATTTAAACAAATCAAAAATTCTTTAGCTTAATGAATTGAATGACTGAATATATCGGCCTGATAAATTATTTACTGAATTTCAGAATATTTCTTCCAAAAAAATGAACTGTTTGGTCAGGGTTTTTCCATATTCATGAATTATAACAGCAAGTTGACCAGCTATAGTTACATTCAACAGATCTTTACAGAATTAGAGAAAAAAAAAATCACAATTATTCAAGAAATTATATGAGAGAAATTGCTAATATTTCTCAACAAGCTATTTCTAAAAATCCATTATTATAATCTGAATTCAGTGCATGATTTGATGTAATCAAATGCTTATGTTAAAAATCTGCTTATCTGTTTACCAATATACCACCACTTACAGCCCCGGTTCAGGCAAACAATACCTGAGACACAATGAGACTTAAGTACAGGTTGCATTTAAATACAGTAAAAATATGGATGAATCTGGGCTTTTGTCACCAAGGTTGTTCATTTTCTCTATATGTGACTTCTCTGTTCTTCAGAGGGTAAGAACAGACATGTTCCTGAAGTAAATTAACAGAGATATTTTTTAGGAAACATCATATTTTTAGAAACAAAGACTGTCAACTATTGTAATAGCTTTTAAAAACTATTTCTATGTTTATCACCCTTAGAAGGGGTGCAATTGATTACACTGGAGCAATGGTAGGAATTTAACTTTACTATGCTCATAAAACCATAAAAAACTTTACTGTCTTGAAATATTACACACATTTCAGACTGGAAGAGTAAATTACGTTCTTGAATTTCTCTCTCTGGCATTTAAAAGTTGTGTCCTCATTTTCCAAATAGGTTAAACAGCGACTGTAATGTTAAAAATAATTTTTAAAAAAGTGTTAAAAATTACTACTTTGAATGTAAGACTGGGACAAATTTCACAGAAAATGTGGAAAACCTTGTTTAAAATTATAGTAAACAACCAAATATTCTTCAGTGCACATAATTAGTATGTACATTATAATGCAAAACTATTGATGATGATCTTTTAAAATCTCTTACAAAATATAAATAGGATAGCCAAGAGAGGATAGCTGCTAAACCATGGCATAAGGTTCTCTTTTTCTTCTTTTTTTTTTTTTTTTTTTTTGTCTTTTCCTTTCCTCTCCACTTGGGCAGAATTTTCTTCTGGCTTCTTCAAAAAAGTGCACACACACAGACACACATTAATCCCAAAACCATTTTTCTAAATTTCCAATGGACTTGTATTCCTGGTGTCTTTTCACATGATCACAAGCAAGACATGCATGTGACTCCCAGAACCTAGGAAGATGCACTGAGAAATCCTTCTTCCAGTTGAAATAACTAAGGTACATCTTGTTATTTTTATCAAGCATCAGAAGATATTCTGCCAGCTCTCTGGGGGAGAGAAAATCTTCCACATGTATAAAAGAGTCTGCTGGAATGTAATTTTCATAATTTTCTCTGGAAGGACCCAATACAACTGGGACTGATCCAGCCAGAAGAGCATTATAAAGTTTCTCTGTAATGTAATCTTTGTGGATTGAATTTTCAAAGGAAAGGTAAAATTTGCAAGTGGAGATAGTTGGAATCAAGTTTTTATCATTGACGTAGTCTCCAAAGGCTTGTCCATAGGTATGGATTTCAATGTATTTGCTAAGCTCGTTGTAATACTTGACTCGAGCATGCTCAGGGTTCCAGTTACTTACAACCCAACACACCAAGTTTTCCTTACTTGGCACTTCAAATGTAAAGGAACTTGTACCAACCATCATGAAGCCATAAGGCACCTGAATATCTGAATCACGCCGATAAGTCAGAGTCAGGTTGAAGAGATGTTCAATGCCACTCTTTTGTGGAGTGTGAGTTGGAGACTCCAAGTTCATCCAAATCCACTTCTGGAATGGTGGCCTGGCTTGCTGAGGTAAATTAGTCAGATCCCAGCTAATGTCCCTGTGATGGATGAGAACAGCATGGGATCTGTTATATAGGGAGCGGTCAATAGTTAGATGGCATCCGTGGATATTGAACATTGTTTGACAGGATGTTAGATCAAATGTCTGACCAAATGGCCAAACCCAAATCAAAATAGTAGTTTCGTTAAGATTATCAGTTTTGGAAGAAAAGAAGCTCTTCATTTTCAAAACTGAACTGGCTGATTCTATAGGACCAGAGATCCAGCTATTTGTTGGTTTGATATAAATTAGTATAAATGCCATGAAACAACCAAGGACAATGAAGATAATAAAAAATGGACGGAAAATTCCTTTAGATGTCGATGTCATAATTTGTTCTAAGAAAAAAAGAGGAAGAGAAAGAGAGAAAATAACATCAAGTATTAAATTACATATATCCTAGTAAAGCAATTAGACATCAGATCTCAAAATGGATAGAACTTCAATATCACTAAGCTGAAACCTCAGAAATTTCTTTTGAATGGAGAGTGTGGGTTCTTGCATGCTGTTCTTGACAAAAGTGACAATATTTCACCTGTTCACATTAAATTGACATAAATAAAAAGAATTAATACATCTCATAGTTGCTATAAATCAGTACATATCTTGAGATGACTTTCTGCTTAGAACCTAGGCCAAGAGATTAAAAAGTACACAAAAACAGATAAAATTACCCTTAGATTTTGTCCTTGCATCTGTTTAAAGAATAACATCCTGTAGATTTGGTCCATCCATATTTGTGTGTTTATACATATGAAGGATATAGGATTAGGGAAATGAAAAAGGAAGGGACTGAAACTTATAATTATGTAATAAATAAGAAAGTTAGAAAACTACTTCACTTCTAAAATAGCTAAGGAAGAAAAGCACAAATAGAGGTTCTCATCTCAGTTCCCATGAACATTCAATACAGTTATATAAAATATACATGTTGAGACTGATTGTTTTGTCTCAGTTCCTTTCTTTAGGACATAGTTTAGCTGTTTCACTCTGCTTTCAGTAAAATGATGCTAAAGGGAGTACAAAGGGTCAAACTGCTGTGTCCATAACCTTTCTCATTATCCTTATCAGTTTTAAACTGCACTGAAATAAATATGTGGTTTTAGAGCAGCATCACATTGATTTTTCTAGCCTATGCTGATTTTTGCTGGAAAATATGTTTAAAGAAGAGGTTATGACCCACTAGAGCATAAGGCTGCTTCCCTGCCTTATTATAGTGAAAGTCAGAACAGGGTCTCCAAGGAAGAAGGGATTGAGGTTTAGCAGCAACACGAGGCTCAGCTGATCTTCATGTAATTCTCTCCTTCATTTCTGTGATACTGAAACCAGGACACAGAATAAGTATAGGTTTTCACTGAACAGATAACATAAGCTGAGTTTGAACAATAGGCTGGGAAAGATACCTATTCACAGAGACTGATCATTTTCGAGGGATTGAAATGGATGAGAAATCAGAAAAGGACCTTGCCCTGTAACTTAGTCACCCTCCAGCTAAGGGCCCTTTGACACAAGCCTGTCTGGCAGGGATTATTTTACAATAAGCTCTTCTGCTAACTAATAAAAAGCTTGGCATCATCACATGGCTATTCTTGCTACACAGGAAATGACCAGACATTATGTGTTCTGTTCTCTGCTTGAAATCCTAGTGTGCCCATGGTGCTGCATTTGTGTAGAAAGCTTTTGAATTGTAGTGCCAATCTGAGGATAAACACTTGCTGTTTGTGCTACCCTGATGTACCAATACTAACATCTCACAGAACTAAACAGATGAGTTTACCCATTTTATCCCTTCCAGATCTGTTTCTTTGCACCACTTTGCCACCTCTTGAGCTCAAGTGCCTTCTCCCGATCTGGGATCGTGGTTCTTAAATGTTGTCATTCACTGGAACACTAGCCTGCAACCAGGATAGTTCTTCTTAATTTTCATCCTATGGATTCAGAGAACTAACTGCTCATTACACAGACACACACATCCATCAGATGTATGGGCATCACCAGCATGTTTTGCTTTGAAGCTACTGCTAATGAGATGGTGGAAAAAGTTTGTAAAAGCAAGACACATTAAAATCTGTAATGAGAGATGTTCAGGGAAGCAGAAGACCTGAGCAGAATCCTAAAATTACCATTTATGTATACCCCAAGCAGCTGGACAGGATTTTGTCATGGAGCTCAGTTTTTCTATTCCATTTTGTTCTAACTCCAGTATTAGCTTTTATTAAAACATGCAGAGGGAATAGCAGTAATTTTTCAGGATGAAGTGCTAATCTCAGATGCATTCACTTTTGTGCTCCATAAGGCAGACTGAGGAACCTATGGAATGAACCAGCAAGCTGCCTTCATGGCTTTGGGGATTGAGTCCTGCACGCAGGCAGCAGTACAGTGAAGGTGTGTAGCATGCACCTGTTGACAAATACTATATTAGTAATAAGTAGCTTGTTCATACTTCTAGGAAGTAAAGGTTACATGTTTTTGTTCGTCTGCTATTCATGGAATATTATTTTTTTTCCCACAATGTTGTCCAAAATGTGGATTTTTTTCCAATATTTATTTTCTTTTGTTCCCAAGATACCATTGATCTCCTGCTGTGATTCTCACTATAAAGGTGATGCTAAGGCTACATTTATTACAAGACATCCAGCCAAGTAACCTTAGCTCACCCTTCCTCTTTCTTGGCTTTCCTTCTACCACAGAATCACAAATTTCCTTTTTGAGGATCCCCTCCCCCATCAATCTCTGGCATGCCAGACTCTGAAAAGAAAACTTTGTCAAAGAAATGTGTTTACTGAGACTTTTGCCAACTGGAAGAATTCAGTGCTTTTGATAGTTTTGTTATAAAGTACATTTCACAGTGTTGTGGCATAGCAAGCTTTTTCTAGCTTATTTTTTTCCAAGTTGAAAGTATAGTATTTCATCAGTACAAGACTATTTTTCTCTGTACAAAACTTAGCAAGGCTCCTTTTTAAGTGTAAAACTTGGCATTCCATCAGCCAACATCTCATTTTAGTGGCAACACAAACAGGGAGATAGTAACAGGGTACCAGAAACATTAACCCCAAGTGCTCCACGCAAGGCTTTCAAAAAGATATCTATTTTGTGAATACAGCATGTTCACTAAGAAAAAACCCAGAATTTTATGGAAACTGTTTCATCATGGCTTCCTTACAACAGTGACTTCTCAATCATTCCATAGGGGATAGACACTTTTTTTTCTGGCTATGCAATACTGCAGGAGGGAGACAAAGTAAGCTTTATGGTCAATGCCCTTTTCTCTGGACATTTGTACACAGGTTTCTCCACTATACCCTCAAGGTTTTGCCAGTAGTCTAAAATATATCACTACTCATAGAGGTGAAACTTTTCTTGCTAGTCTATTTACTGCAATTTTCAAAAGGGAAAGGAGAGTACTTCAAAATTAAGCTGGAACAAAGACTTTTGGAGTCATGGATGCTGGATAATTGACTTAAAAAATAGCTTTTTTTTTTTTTCATATATTTGATTTCTTAAATGTTCTTATCTTCATCATCACTTGCTCTCAGAATAACTCAAGAAGAAATACTGATTACCTTCAAGATAGTCTCTGAGGATCACTACTGAGATTAGACTGGGCACTTCTGGCACAGAGAATTTAGCAAGATTGAGGAACAGAAGGATGTGGAAGCAAACAGAGGTGACAGAGGTGTCAGAGTTTGGCCCAGAAAGAAGCAAACTCCTAGGGAGGTAGACACTCTGGGGCTATTAAAAGGACTTGGTGGGAACTGTTAAGAATCAAGCAAACAACTGTGATTGTTAGAAAGAAAGCTCATTTGAAATTGCTCTCCTTGTCCTCTGGCATATTTCTCCAGCCTCTGACATGGCATATCTGCATTTAGCAGATATGTTAAGAGCTGTTTTTTTCTTAGACCACACTTCCAATTAACTGGAGCTTTTTCACTTACAGGATTAAAGAAAACTGATCACCTCAGGATAGCCTGAGTGTGACTTCTTATCTACAAGTCACTGCTGTGTGGATGTGCCTCAAACTGCTTTTGCTTTAGCTTTCTGAGACTGAAGAATGCTTCTTTCTATTGGAATTAACTCTCACCACTCCCAGTTATGGCTCCTCTGTCGTAACTAGAATGGGATTTCACTCACCCCCCACTATCCAAATATGGGTTTGCTTCCATGCCCTCTACACCTATCCCACAGATTTCTGAAAGCACCCCAGTATGAAAAGGCTCAACAGAGCATCACACTGTTAAAGGCTGAAAGCTGAATGAGCTGCTAATTTCAGACTGCATATTTTTATTGTACTGTTCACATTATTTTTTTCCTTCCCTTCTCCACCTCCTTTGTTTTCTGGTTATTTGTTCAATTCCCGTGATTCGAGTTTTGTGTATTTGCAGTTTGAGAACAGTATAGAATCATTTTATTCTACAGTGTTCATTTTAATTTTGAACTGTCTTAGAAAAAATCCCTAAGAGCACTCAGAGGACAGGTAGATAGATTGCTTAGGGATGATGCTGGACCTATCACTGGAGACTGTTAAGAACAGGTTAGACAAACACCACTAGGCAATGAGAGATCAGATTCAGTCCCCAGGTCCTGGGGCTGGGTTAGATGACCTCACATGATTCATTCCAGCCTTGTGCTCAGTGATAATATTAAACACAGATTCTTGTAAAATGCACCTAATAAAAACACAAGATGGCAGCTTAAAACTGCAAAGAATTGCTGAATATATTAGTCACAATTCCTCCATCTTCAAACTTGTCTTGCAAACTGTTACATAGTGAAAATGTGAAGGAAAATGAAAATTTGCATGGATGACAACAGTAAAAAAGTGCTTATTTTCAAAGGCTAAATGTAAAGCTTCCCATCAAATGCTAGCTGGGGTGCTGTTGCTTTTTTAAGAATCTCTGAATCTTGTCCCCTAAGGACTTGCTGAGGAAAACCCTATTCTCAGCTCCCTTCTTCCAATTTCTGTGCAACACACAGCACACTGCTGTATCTCAGCAGCCCCTGGCCTTTCCCTGTGATTGTCATCTATCCTCTCCTTCTCCTCATGGCAGTCACACAGTGTCACTCTCCAGCTGTTTAGGCAACAGCTCAGCAGCTCCTTTCTGTGATCCAACTGTACAGTGAAAGGCATTAGCCAGGGACACAGCATCTGTCAGAATAACAGAGGGAAATGTCTATAGCATGCTGTCTATACTGGAGTGACCCTGTCTCCACCCCCCCACTGTCACATATGAAACAAACAAACAAAAAAAGAATAAGATCCTATCAGCAAGAAACTTTTCCAGACAACTGGCATTGCTGTGAGGCACCCCACTTCACACTGCAGCTGTGTTCCCAAAGGGAATGTCAGTACTCTTCATTCCCTCCCTGGCACAGCAAGAAGATACATGCAAAGCTAATCAGAAACCTCAGCAGCATTGCCAGTCTTGGTAGCATGCAAAGACAGGACATTTTTTACCTTAACTTCCATATTGGCTTGTTCACATTGCAGCTAGTTTATGATCAATAGTATTCTGTGAAATGGGTGCTGGCTTCTATACTGTGCTAGCTATGGGAAAGGGTGATCTTCACCATGGTAGTTTAGTACCAGACTTTATCTACCTTGCCAGGAAAGTGCTTTTTTATCTTCCAGAAGATAAAGCTCATCCCTTCTAAGAAGCACAAACCAGTCTACACTTCTTTCAAAAGCTCTGAAAGGCTCTGCACCAAATAAAGCTGATCAAAGAAAATCTGTTCCAGAAGCAAGTGGTGTATTTCTCCTTTCTTTCCATGTGGTTTGGGGACAGCAAACTGCTGTTCTCTTTGATTCTGCCAGAATGGCAGAAAGAACTCTTCAGTAGCTTTGTGGCTGGCTTGTAAAACTGCAGGCAACCAGCTGAAATATGAGTAACATACCTGCACAGGCTAGGTACTTTTGTCAGCCATCAGCCTACCAGAAAGACCTAGTTAATGCATAGTAATTGAAAATGGTGTGAGCTAAGTCAAGCAGAGACTTCAGAGCATGACGTGGCAGAAGAAGAATCATAGTCTTTCATGTGTGTGTGCACTAAACTCCACATGCCAGAACCACATCTGCTTCTGGATGATTTCCTAGTATCTAATTCCCTAGTACAATGAAAAAACACCTCCCCATCCAAAGCAGACAAATCAGCATCAGGAAAGAGCAGAGTATGTCTGTTTATAATAGTGAACACTTACTGTAGGGGACACTATTTCTGTGGCAAAGCAAGACTTTTGGAGCTCTAAGCACCATCTGTTTGTGTAGATATGATTAGAGGCTGTGTGCAGTAGTTACACTGCTGAATCTTGCTGTACAGGCAAGCTCAAAAATTTTAATTGGGATTTAATGCTGCTTTTTTTTGCAGATACAACAGCATAGATAGGAGGATTCTGCCAGTGGCAGCATAATTCCTGAGACAGCTCTGTAGCCTAGAAAGAAAGCCTGAGAGGCCTTTAAAAAATACCATTAAATCCTCATAATCTGATCTCTACTTAACATTTCACTTTTCTGCCTGCCTAGCACCTTTTCCTTAAGAAACTCATTATACCTCTGGGTTTGGGATCTGCACTAATGTAACAGGGCTTTTTTAAGATGCAGGTCAATGTTCTTGCTTTAATTTGCAAAGTCTTAAGTGCTATGGATACTAGTTGCCAGAGACAACCACTGCCCTAGAGAGAAAAGCAAGCAACTGAAGCAAATCAGTTGCACACTGCTTTATGGCTGAAAGGGAGAATGGCATTCACTAATACAGTCAGAAGGAAAGTGTAGAAGAGAGGTGATGATTTATAGGCCTATTTTTTTGGAAATATGGTCATATTCTTTAAAAATAACATTTTTTAATTATTATTAATTATTATTTTAATTCTTTTCTTCCTCTTACAGGGTGGAAAAATAGACATTTGTTTTAGAAATCCAACTGAACTGGATTTCGTAACTATTCTGTACAAAGAAGTAACTAGGTGTTGGTTAACAGGTGGCCAAGGGTCCTTATCTAGCTTCTGCTAGGTGTCTGAATGACTTGAGCAGAGCTCCTCACTGCTTCAATTTTCATAAAGTAGCATCAGGGACTCAGTTTCAGGTTAGAGTCTCTGTACAGAGAATACAAATCCTTCATATCATACTATACCAAGTGCCAAAATTGATGGCTAATTTCTTTTTGTTTTTCATCTGAGAAAACTGCAATTCAGGTAAGTGATGTAGCGAAGAGCACTTGTGAGTGTAAGTAGATCCCCACTAAACTTATGGACAATTGGAGAAAAGAAAGAATAGCACAAATAATTTTCCATTTGCACACCAACAACTGTATTGTCAAGGTGACTTTTGTTGGTAGTGGCAAACCTTTTAAAGAAAGTGGCTGGTAGGTTTAAGATAGAAGGTGATTATAAAACCAGACTCTTAAATGAAGTGTTTTGTCTTCCTAGAGCAATCAATTTAGTAAGTCTCTCTAAAGATTAACGAAGTTTTGTAACTGAAAATAAGAACAGATGACTTTGAAGAGTCCAATCCAAGTAGCTTCTTACTCATGAACAGAAAGAGCAAGATCTATAGAGTAAATTCAGAATCAATCCTAATGATTCTAAACATATGCACACACAAAAATAGAAACAAAAATATAATCCCTCAAAACATTACACAGCAAGACTGAAATAATATTCTTAACAGAATCTATACTTTAGATAACATATATTGCAAAACTAGCAAAAATAAGAATCTCTAAACGTCTCAAACTCTGAGAAAACAAAATTGCATTCAAGGGAAACCAGTGGTTAATTTTGTGGAGTGTCGCTTTGTGTGCATAACAAAAGGAAGAGCAGAGAGATGGAACTACTAGTATAACAAGCTGAGAAGTACAAAGCCTAACAAAAAGTCACTGAAAAGACTTTCTATAGAAGAAAAAAATAAAAAAGAAAAAGAAAAAATATTTCAGTCAAGGAACAGCAAATACATAAGAGGTATGGGTTGAAGGAACAATAGTCTGAAAAAAATCCTCCAGTAGTTACAAACACCTACATGTTTAAAATGATGTTTTCTTGATACTACTTCTGCCCAGGTAAAACATATGGAACCAAGCTGCTGAGAGCAACACTCAAAGCTAGAGTCTGAATGGGAATAAAGAACATTCTGCATGGGCTGTTGACAGAATTGGAGGCAGATCAGTAGTTAATGCAGAGATCATATGTTATTTGAAAAGACTCAGGCTATTTGTTATTTCTTAGCTTACTGTCTTCCATTTAAGCTTGTTAAAAAGAGAAGTTAAATATTTGCAGTATAAGTTAAAGCAGCTCATTCTGATGTTCAAGTACTGGATTTTACTCTTAATAGAGCAAAAATTCCATAATGAATTAATAAAAGATTTTACCACTACAGCGATAATTTAATGTACAATTACTATATTTTGGAAATATAATTTGACAAGAAGTCCTTTTCCTGTCTTAAGGTTTGCAGCCCCTAGTCTTTGAATGGTACAACACTACTGTAGGTATTAAAAACAGGTATTTAAACAGGGGAAAAAAAGAGTTTTCATTTGTTTCTACTACATGAGGAAGATTTTATATAGCCATCTTACTCAAAAAGTAACTCTACAGAAAGTCATCAGAGGTAGCTTGGAGGAAATACAAGAAAAAAAGAGAGAGAGTAAGGGAAACAAATTGGAAAAGGGTAAAAAATGGAGTTAGATATGAAGTCAGCACCACTCTAATTCTTCTTCTTTAAGGACACTGGTGTAAAGAAAAATGATGGCAGGTAAGTTGCCTCTGCAAACACTGAGTCCCTGCAGTTAACACAGTTCTAGTAAATGTGGGTAGGACTAATTTGATTGCTAGAATGGTTTATTAGGCTACTCCAAGGAGCCCCAAACCAGAAACAGGAACTGCTAGCAGGGATCAGGGGAAATAGCTCCAAAACAGCAACCCTGAAAAACCTCTGTTCATTTGTCTTTTAATGCTGGTCATGCTTAAACTGTCCCTCTCAGGTTTCTTAAAAGGCTCTCTGCCTTTCAGGCTTCTGTGAATTTAACAGCCTGGTGCCAACACATCCCCAGCACATCCATTCTTCAAGAGGAAGGGCCATTCACAATCGATAAACCAGCTCTTCCCCCAGCTCTCAGCCCTAAGGATGCAGATGTGCTCCAAGAGCAGACTCCGCCTTAAACGCAGTGGTAGCAGTTGCTTTATGTTTGTCTGATTTTAAAAGAAACAAGCATAGGATGAAGTCTCTTTATGCAACAATTGAAGCTATGACCATTAGATATGGATTCTATACTTCAGTCTGAAGTGATTCAGACCTTAATATTTTACTTTCCTTAAAGATTTCCTAGCTCCTTGGCAACAATGGATGTCTATTTTAAAATGTGTGAAGAGCTTTAGGATTAGAGGTGAAAAATCCTTTCTTTTTTATTGGTGCCCTAGCTGCTAATCATGACACTACTATTTTCCTTTGACCTCTTTTTGGCTTTTGCCTATTAACTCCCTAATGATTTATGCCCAGAGGCACAACTGTAGCAGATAAGGGTGGAGTCACCTTCCTTCCCTGAGCAGTTCACAGCCCCCTAAAGGAGAGGTGGCAGAGGCGTTTTGAACGTCCTTTGTTGGAAGGGTCACAAAAAAATTTAAAGAAAGTCTTCCTGCTTTAAGCTGTTAGTTTGAAAGCCAAGTAAACATTTATTCAATGTCCATGATGTAAGAATTTAAACAGAAAGTAAAAAATTACTTAACAGAAGTTGTGTGCAATTTACAGAATTTAACTGTACTTTTGTGTTATTTAAAATGATAAAAAATGAAATGTGTGCATCTAGAAAAGCTGGTTTTGGATGCATGAACTTTACTTGTTGATGAAAGTGAAATGATATAAATTACATTTCAGCCTCTCCGAAACAGGTACATAATGCTGAACTGAACTGTAAGTATTTCACTAGGAGACTACTAATAGGTTCTCAAAGATTTTTACTTTTTTTTTTTTTTTTTTTTTTCCTAAATAGAGAATAAAATATTATAATCTCCCAGAAGACTTCTGGAAAGATACTTTAAATTGTCATTTTGTGCAAGGAAGCAAGACAGAGTTATTCAGAGCTGATGTGTTGATAGTATGATTGCTCCAGCTAGATTTATTTTTTTTTCCTTTGGGATTCTATATCACTGTTTTATTTAACTGCCACATATAAGGGAAATTACATAAAAGGGATAGTGTTAGGCAAATGTGGCACAGAATTTAGATTTTGAATACCTTGAGTCAAAAAACCTTATAACTATAGATATTCTTCCACTACTATGATTGTTTGAAATGCAGAGGAAAGTTTATTTTACAAATTCCAGAAATGTTTAAGCTATTGTTCTCTGCTAGTGGGGGACACACTCAGATTTAGTGGACAGCAATTATAAACTATGGTGTAAATTAACTTCTTTTTTTCATTGGACAAGGAAAATTAAGTTCCCTATGTTTCATAGTCTCTCTCTATACATTAATTTTGGATTCTGATGCATTGGGCTAAAACTATATTGCAATCTATGATTGGTTAAGGATTCTTCACCACAAAATGTGTAGATTTTTTTTTTTTTTTTTTAGATTTTTGGGGGTCCTTTATCAGTTTCTTTAGATTTTCTCAATTTTAAATTCATTTCATACAAGCCTCACTCTGCTCATTATTCATCATTAGCTATTCCTTGTTCCCCCAGCAGCAGACACTCTGAATTAAAAATGTCTGCTGGATCCAGATCATTGATGCTTTCTGGTGAAATCTTTGTCTGATTAATGAGCATGAATTAAAATCCATGAATTTGGTTATAACAGTGGTGTTTTGTATACATTTTCTGGGTCTATGATTGCAGGCTTCATGTAGATTACCATGTAAATACCTCATTTGAAATAAGAGGTATTTTGTTCTTCCAACTGTGTTCAGCTCTGTCTATTTCCAAGCCCAGTTGCCTCTCTGCCTTGCTTCTTAGGTCTTCTGGAAGGCTCTTGATGCAAGTGACAGGACCAAATGATGCTACTCTGAACCACCATCTCAATTTTTTGGGGGTAACAGAAGGACTTCTAAGCTCAAAAGGATATGGGCACATATCCCACAAATGTGGGCTTTCCTGGTCCTCAGTCATCTATTACAGGAGTGTGGGAAAGCATCTCTGGAGTTTTGCTGTTTGGTACTTCTAATACAGTTTATAGAACTTGCTTCTTGTTTTCTTAAGGCAGAAGGCTTTAATGTGGAAGGTTTGAAATAGTCTCAATGAAATGCTCTTGCTCATGCCATCATGTTCTACTGAGTGTTAAGGTTTGGCTAGTTAGCATGTGCTGTGAAATATTCTCTTCATGCTTCATAGGTTTCTTTGTTTTTATGCTAAAATCAACTGTAGTAGTGGCAAGTCCCAGCCTCTGGGACTAGGACACTGGTAAAACAGACTCCCACTTAAGCTTGTCTTGGCCCTGAGAATAAAATACCATTTGTTATTAGCATATATTATTAGCCATTTGTTAAAAAAGTTAATGCCTGTGGTTTGCCAGCAACTCTAAAATCACTGTCCTCAGTTTTAAAACATGAAGCAAGATGAAGAATGGATTTATTTTGTAATAGTGCAAAAATACATAGCACTTTTATTCTGCTGGGGAAAGATATACTGAATTGAAAAAAAAAAGTGTCAGAGCTACTTATAAATAGATAAAAGTGTCTCTTTTCTTATTTTGTTAAAAAAAAAAAAAAGTCAGGATGCTTACAGAGCTCTTGGATCTGAGATCTATTCTTGTGCAAGAACCTCACACTCAAACATGAGAATTGTCTGTTCTGAATAGGATACTGACCTGCAGCAAGTCTTCCCAAATGCACATGTACTCCCCATTCACATTCATGTCTCTCCCGCAGATTTTCCTCTGATTCTCAATCTTAGCACTAAATCAAGGTATCAGTTTTTAGCATTGCTCCCAAAGGGCTGCTGACTGTTACAGCATATGTTTGGAAATGCCAGTGTCTCTAAGGAATAGTTAGACAGAGCTGTTGCCTGTAAACAAGGCTCTTTTTCAGAATAACTGTGGAAAGCATAATGACTAGTCTAGTAATAAATTTTGCTATGATTTATCTTATATAAATAAAATCTCCCTCTAGACCATCAGGGTGAGGTTTATCTCAGTGTAAATGTATTAACACATTTAAAATATCATTTAATCCCGTTATACAAGCAAACACACTTTAGACAACCAGAAATGAGAAGCTGTGATGGTAGTTTTGACAAAGATTGGAAATGAGAGCAACCTATTAGGAGGATACTTAGAGTTTCATTGTAAATGATGTTTATACCTGGTTTGTTTGAATGGTGGGACGAGTGATGGTGATACTGGCAAGCCAGACCTTATGCCTGATTTAGTCTCTTCAAATATAAAATAGAGTTAAAGATACTTTGTACAGTATTCTGAAAATACATACAGAAGTTATCACATAAATAAAACCACTATCCTTGTACTGACTGAATCCCCTAATGAGTAATTGGGATCTGTTACAGCTTGGGGCTTGGAAATCAACACAAGATACATCAGACTGATATGCAGTACAGCTATTATTTTTACATCTCTCCCTTTGTATATTATATGTTTAGAGACATTGTGAAAAGGCAAACAATAAAAAAAGCAAATGTTAACTAATATCAGAACCTAAAAATTCAATTTATATGCTTGGGGAATATTCTAAAGTTTCTGGATATTATTATATGCAGTGATTAACATTCATAGAATTTAGTGGGTTGGAAGGGAGCTCCAAAGGTCATCTAGTCCAACGCCCCACAATAATCAGGGACATCTCTAACTAGCTCAGGCTTCTCAGAGCCTTTGCAAGTCTGGACTTTAATGTCTCCAGGGACTGCACTGCCTTTTATGGGCAACCCATTCTAGTGATCTATCATCTTCATATTAAATAACTGAATACTTTCATACCTTCAAATTCTGCCCTCTTCATCCCTTGCACTTGCTATTGAAAATAAGATTTTGGAAATTCTATAATGTGCTTTTAAAAACTAGCCTCCCATTTCTCTAGAAAAATGCTGAGGTTTTGTTGGTTCAAACACTAACTTAATTTTCATAACAACAGGTTTTAAAAAGCCATGGAGAATAAAGAAGAAGGAGAACATAAATGTTAGTCTTTAAGAGCTTTGATATGTTTGAAAACAGAATCCAATTAAAGTGCTATATTTGCTAATCTTTGTCTTAGTAAAGTTGCTGTGGGTGTTATTGGCTGTTTATACCATGAAAACACGGACAAACTGCACGATTATTTTCAGATTTGTGCTTAGTTATTTTTTTCTATCATAATCACATGAGAAAAATGCCTGAATGTATTCAATATTAAAATCAGCCAATTGTTTTTACAGGAGAGAAGGTAATTAACTTCATTAATGGTGCTTCTAATTTAGACTATGCATTAGATGTATCATGAGTGAGATGTTGCAGAAAAAGACTGTTCTTTAGCTAAAGAACCAATCTGGGAATCAGTAGAGTTTGATTCTATTTTCACATCTTCATCTTCTTACTGTGTGACCTTAACAAAAGTATTTAATTATTCTGCTCCACAGTTTATCTATAAAATAGAAATAATGACAGTCAACTTGCTGAGAGGTTGTGGAGATTAATTATTTTTTATATTTTTAGATAAAATGTACAGAATTTCAGAGTATGAAGAATGATTAACTTTCTTTTTCTGTCACCAAATTCTGAGATTATGGCCTGGCTATTTTGTTGTACAAAAATCTTCAATTTTTGTAGTCCTGCAGCCAACAACTAGCCTTCCTGGAATGCACTGAGTAACAAACGTAAACTCCTCCTCTTGGCTCTTAAATCTAATTAATGCCCAAATTACTCTCAGAATCAGCAGATAATTATAATGTGCAAGCTATCTTTGCTTCTTGTACCTTCCGGTTCAACAGAAGGATGAGTGAAGGATATCTTTCAGATAATGTATATTTGCCACAGTCCAATGATTAAAAAACCCCCAACAGGGTACATTGACTGCAGGTCCTAGGGACTGAAAAAACCCCCACAAAAATGTTCTGCTTCTAGTCAGATCTGGAGAGCATGTTCACAGGCAACCAACAAGATTTGCTTTTGAGGTGATGAAGTCCTGAAACAGATCTGGCTCACACAGCCACTGAATCTGGCTAACTCAGATAGCATATTAAGTAAACCTCTCAAGCAGCAGTTAAAAGGAAAAAAGCTGCATATATGCCCCAGAGGTGTGCCAAATGCACTCTAATTGATGTTGATAAATTGTTGAGAGAAACTCCAGTGTAATATTCATTATGTACAAGTACTGCCATCTTTAATTAAAAAGTAATTACCAACAAATGTCTTTAAAAAATTCCTACATAGTTTTATTCAATATTCATTGGTAAATAAATGGCCCTTTTAATTCAGACACTTTCTTGACATTATTCGCCGTACTTAATCAATTATTACTTTGAATTTGAGTGTGCTGACAGAGGTCTTAATTTTCATTAAATCTCTGATGCAGCTGAGCAAGTTGAACTTCCCACCTGATTTATTTGTCAACATAAACTGGAGGAGAGTGGCACATATCCTTCCTGGTACTATTAGGAATAAGGCATTGTGTAGATGATTTCTATCCCCATGATCCCAGGATGAGTCCTGCAAACCAGTGTCTGCTCCTGATAATAGGCAGGGCACACAGCAAAGCCCGAGTTAACTCACAGCTCAGCTGTGGTCTCTGCCTGCATATGTCTAAGGAAAAGTGGTTTTAACTGTAGAGTTGAGGCACAGTTTGGAGAACAAAGAGCCCATGCAAGTACATTGGAGAAAAAAAAGAAAAAGAAAAAGTAAGACTCCATTCTTTCTTAACAAGGCATCCAACAGTTTTATAATAGTTGAGAGAGAAATGCAGTGATTTTGTCTGGGCTAGTCTTGCATCTGGGGATGATGTCACTAAAAAAGGAATATATCAAACTCAAAGGTTCATATCAACTTTTTACAAATGCATTTGATTGATGTCTTTATGAACAAAGAGTTCCCCTGTGAAAGGAAGATTAATTGCATGAGCTGTGGGAGATCATCCACTGTGGTGTTTAACCCAGGGGTAATGGACATGAATTAGCCTATCATCTTGCAATGACACTACAAGCAAAGATTACACTATGTAACAGAAGCAGTCTGTTAAGGGCTCTTGAAGCTTGAATAAACCATCTAAATGACTTTTCTTATTTCCATACTTTCTGTGAACTTCATGCCTGAGTGCAGCAATTTAAACATGGATCATTTTAAATACCCTAACCTATATAAATGCCATATAGGAAAGATCTTCCACCTTGGCTTTAATCTCTCCCAGTACATAGACATATTTGTATCACTTTTGGAGATAGAAACTTTGTTTTTTAGTAACTCCAGATGATGCCTTGTGGTAAACAAGCATTATCACCCCTAGTTGCCTGGGGAATCCCATGTTTTGTGGTCTTAATGAGCAAATTAAAGTCCTGCTAGTTTTACTACATGAAGAAAAGTAAAACCAGGAATAGCTTTGAAGAAGCTCAGTTCTTGTATTACTGCTACTCAGGGACAGAGTCATTCGTTAGGCAGCAGGAAAAATTAACACTAAATTTCACTGCATTTTCCTCACATAGCCAAAATTGTTCTTTGGGAAGACATGCTAACTAAAAATTGAATTAACAGCTATTTGCTACATTAAGATTTCTCACTGAGAGACTCTCTTGGATAGTGTGAGCAGTTTCTTACAGAAAACACTGAAAACAAGTAGCAGCACAAACACTCTCAACTCTCTTTTTTCCATCCCTTGTCCTCCAACAGACTTCTCTCTCAGTGTCTCTGTTTACTCGTTCAGGGTAATCAGAAGTATGTCTTTGTTCTCTATTGTTCCATTTCATATCACATAAGCTCTGAGTCACATTCTCACGAGTTCTCAGTCTGATCTTGTTTAGGAATCATACTCATTAACTCAACTGAAACAACAAAGTTATCACTAGTGTAATGTATGTAGTACAGAGTCAAGGTCAGGTTGCTCAACATATGCATGTGTTCAGGTGGTTTTGACTTTATACCTGCAAAAGAGAGCCTGGGGACTGTTAGCAAGTTTGATAATCTTCGATTTTTCTTTTTAATAAATATAACCCAGCATAATCTTAAGTCTCTCCAGGCTGATTTCTATTTGCTCAGTGCTTGCTCAATTCCCCGAATGATCTACATTCTTTAAATCTAATTGTATGATTTATTATCTTAGTGCTTTTTGACTAGACAACTAAGTTTGTACATAGCCTCTGAGGTTTTAGAACTTGTGAGGACACTGTCTTGTCCATCATAATCTTCGGATGAGGCCAGAATATTCTTCTGCAGTGTGACTATCACAATGAAGGCACTATCACCATAACCCTTTTAATGAAGGGACTTCAAGGATATGCCCTCTTTGAGCACTGGTGAGGAGGGAGCTATCTAAAATGCATTTACACCGAATAAGTGAAAGTTAAAGAGCACATATTGCCAATCCCAGGGATGCTGCTTGTATGAATTATATCTCAATAATTGCATTGCCCTTAAGTTAAATAATTTCCTTATCCATTCTTTCATCAGTTTTCTCCATCAAATCTAAATGCAAAATAGCCCTAAAATTGCCCTAGCATACTACAATCCTTTCCCAAACCGAAAGTTTCCATCCCAGATTACATTTCACAAATCAGCTTTTCATCCTGCAACTACTCTCTTCACTTTAAACATTAATCTCTGAGGTGAAATAATCTTAAACACCTTTTGAAATAAATCCTGCACAGGAGTTAAGTGCAATTTCCTCTGCTCTGAACTCATACACATCTTCTATGCATTTCTGCAGGCAGCAGAAAAATTTTCTGGCTTTTCTTATTACATTTTTTTTCCTTTTGTAGTAGATTGATTATAACCAAAATCTCATAAAAATGTTTGTCTTTTTTTTTTTTTGTAATAAAGGGGAAAACTGAGAATCTACTAAATCAACTCAGCTGACAAAAAAACCCCAGCTTAACAATGCTTTCTTAATTGACTGACTTCAAGACACATAATAGATTTTAACATAATTTGCAATATAAGAAAAACTTTTTATATAAATTAGTAACTAGAACCACAAAATACTATAATATTCTCTCTGGTATTTCCCTGTCCCTTAAACTGGGGACCCCAGAACTGAGCACAATACTCCAGATGTTAGTATTCCTTACTGTACTAATTTTCTAAAGAAACTATGACAACAATTTACATTAATGCATGTTAGTAATTCTACCAAACTGTTACTCACACGTGTAGAATTAAGCAAATGCAAAGTCATTCCATAGGAATAATTCTGAGAAAATAATAATCAGTGTACATATTTAGAGAATATTGTTTTGGAACAGCTTGTATTCTAGCACCATATCTATAGTTTGCAAAAGGCAAAAATAAGACACATGTACATCTTCACACCTGCATACTAAAATTTTTGTCACCTTCATCTGCAATAAAAGAGCATCAGCTTAGATAGCTGTAATGTGGACAACCTCACTATAGCTTGTCTATATAATGTATGAAGAAATTATTTGTGATTTCAATCTGGAAGCTCTACTTGAATGAAGAGTTCATTATCAACTCCCAAATCAAGGCTTGTAAGAATATTGGCCCCAGTGTACTTGTTTGTATACTGTGTACACCGTATACACTGCAGCTACTCATAGGTAAGTATGATAGATAGCAGAACAGGCTTAATAAAAGTCAACAACAGATTTGTTTGAATAAGGATTGCATATCAGGTTATTTACTAGCAGGCTGGCAATGATCCAAGGCTACGGGACCTTAGAGCGCAACAATACACAAAGAGTGAAGACAGGCTGAGATTTATGGACAATATTATTTTAGAATTTGAGAACTGTTGTCTTGGAGATATACAGCAACATTATATTTCTGCTACATTTCTGCAGAGCTACACACTGCAAGCCTGACCTCTCTTGGCCCTACGATTTTCATCTGTGTGTTCTAGGGCTAACTATATACCTCTTAGCTATTCCCTGCTCACTGCTTCCTCTTATTATTCCTTAAAACAGGGGCATGTGATACACATGAGTTGGCAGTATTAGAACTAGCACAAGATAAGTGACTTAATGCTGCATTTTTCTCTCACCCACCTAAGAAGATTAAGTGATGTAGCACAGATTCTATATGCAGAAGACTTTTCTTGAGGAGAATAATAAAATGCTTAAATCTATTTCTATGAAACTTTTATTTGAAGTGAAATGCTCTTAATGTTGCAAATAGGCAGTTCCAACCAGCTCATGTTTGTCCTTTTACTAGCATGTGCTTCATATTGGAGTGATTTATGCCACAAAAAGAATGAGATATCTAGTGCAATCTTCAACACTTATTCAAAAGAAATAGTTGCATTGCCAAAAGATCATTTCCTGTGGATATGTAAAGGAATTAGAGTATTCCATTGCTATGAAAACTGATAAAGGACTTCACAGAATCACTGAATTACAGAATCATTGGAGTTGGAAGAGAGCTTTAGAGATTATCTAATCCAACACTCCCACTAAACATGTTTGCCTTGTTCGTTTAAAAATATTTTTTATGCATAGGGAAAGGCAGTGTTAAGGTTGTGTTTTTAAACACTTAAAAGCTAGAAATCTTGTTAGTGAACTAATTAACTGCACAGAGGTCACTGGTGGCTTTAGGAGAAACTGTGCCACCTAAGAGGAGTTCAGGTGACTGTGAGATTTGGAGCTTATGATGAAGATGATGTCATACATATAATGGATGACAGCAAACACCTCTAAAAAAGGGAGATGAAGGGAATAAATGGATGACACCTTGAATTGGTGGAAATTATTGTAAAATCATTAGATCTGTAAGAATAATTGACAACAGGTTAACATAAAACATTTCTATATCATTTTGTGAAACACTGCATACATTTTGGCTTTTTTTTTGTATTCACTTGAGTATCTGAGATTGTTCAGTCCTCACTAAGAACTAGTGAGCTGCTCATACAGCTACCCCTTCAAAGATGCATCAGGAACAATTTCAGACTTTACAATAAATGTATTCTAAAAATAATGAAAAAAACTCAAACAAAACAAAAACAAAACCACCAAATCCAGGGACAAGTAGTTTTAAATGTAAAATGTTAAATCATAGATGTCTTAAATAATTTCATCAGGACTTCTGTTCCACCATATTTAAGAATGCAAAAGAAAGAGTGAGCTAATTTCTGCTGACACTCACACTGACTTAAGTACTTGGTTTTCCACATTTTTGCATATGCAGAGAGGAGTACATCACTGATGTCTCATAACAGTAGCAAGGGAAATAGAATGATTCAGTGTGCAGTCAAGAGAAAACGAGCTGCTCATGAAATAGATATTACTACTCTCTGGTTTACCTGTGTGATTTATAAAATCTCTAGAAGACAAACAAACAAACAATAATCTTAGCAGAAAGAAAGAAAAAAAAAATTAATGAGTTGCACCCCAGAATAAGATTGATCCCATTAATTCTATGTATTATTTAATCAAGCAATATAGAACTCTTGCTATGCTACCAAGGCATTTTAAAAAGCAAGTTAATCATGCTCAAGTGATGACAATACAGCAGCACTTTCCCCAGGCTTCATTTTAAATCTCATTTATTTAATTCAACAAGCACAGCAATGCAGCAGGCATGGTACTCTTTTCTGTTTTAAGTAAAGGTGTGTTGGGGAAGAATCTGGAGGATGATAAAAATTTCTAAGTATGGAATTCATCCCCTTGGAATACAAAACCATAAATGTTAACAAGAGAACTGCTTAACTTTCATTCTTAGAACATGGCTGTAATTATGTAAAAGTTATACACAAAACGCATATCAAAATATTTATTACAGCTATATTCCTTCAAACCCAAAACATTCAATGTTTCTATGATTCTGTATTTTAGTCTTCTGATGAAGCAGCTACTATATTAAATCACCTACATTATAAAGTGACAAAAAGTATCACGTTTCATAAACAGAAATTAATTTTATATCACATTAAATATTGTGACATCTATTTTTAAAAGGTTTGATAGTTTCCAAACTATATACCTCAGGATTAAAAAAAAATAAATCAAGTAATTAAGAATGAATCATGATCACAAGTATGAGGATATTTTGACAATAATATAAACATTTACTAAGTTTCAAGACAGGAAGACCTGATTTTTACTGGGGAATGTAAAGAAAAATAGACTTTTTATGAGGACTTGAAGTACTTATATATCATACACAAGTTATTACAGAAATTCTGCATGCTTTCTGATGAAAATATTAAACTAAGTTAGTGGGAAATAGGTTGTATTAGTCTGCATAAGTCACTGTGCATGACTTCTATCTCAGATTAATGGCTTTTAACGAAGTGATCTGATGTGATTTTAAAACATGGAATGTCTTCTTCCACATTTGATATTAAGGCACAAAGGTTTGAATCCTCATTTTTGTCAGTTTAAAAAGGTAAGTGGCCATTCCTTACTGCCATGGTATAATATAAACCCCTAGGTCTGATGAGTTATATTAAGCAGACTTTCCAAAAGAATCTGGTATTGTGCTTCAACAGCAGCAGAATAAGATGGCAAACACACGCCTGAAAGAAATACTGCCCATTATAGTTACACCGTGTAGGCCATATGATACTGAAATTTCACAACAGGAATGTAATTTGGTTTTAAAAATGAATGAGCAGGTGTGGGATAACACACCACAAACAGAAAGCTTTTTAAGCAGGAAATGCTCAGAATAATGAAATTCCAGCTCAGAATGGGGAATCACAACATAACTCTACAGAGTTGTTTGCAAACAACTGCCTTGATCAGTGGACCTTAATCAAATATGCTGTTCGATTCTTGTTTTTAAGATCCCTAACAACCATTTTTTTTTCATTCATTAATATTCTATGAACATCTTTTTAGAGGAGGAAGATGAGACACGAGAGTCTCATCATTCTGCCACGAGCTGCATTTTATGTGACAATCCAAATGACCTCAGTTTCCTTTTCTTTCCATTTGTTTCATCTATCATATTCACTAGGGATAGCACAAACTTTTGACAGTGCAGGGAAGGAAGGCACAGGTTGTTTGCAAACAACTCTGTAGAGTTATGTTGTGTTTCTCCATTCTGAGCTGGAAGTTCTGCTGACTGAGATTCTGCAAGAGCCATCCCACTGGTAGTTCACACTGACAAAAAGTGGGCAAAGAGAAAGAAAAGACACGTTTACTGTGTGACTCAATACACACTTTACTGAAAGGAAAATCATCCCTTAAAATTCTATTCCTGACACATTTTGGAGTATGTGTAGGCACAGACATTTTAATTAGGATTTTGTGAGCCTAAAAAAAGGAAAGATCTTCATGAGATGAGGCAATGTTTTAATGCACTTTCACATTTTGAATCATCTTCTTGGAGTTAGATGCTAACATTTTCACCATGTTCCCTCAAGTGCCACAATAGGTGTCTTCACTTGCAAGATCACATGCCATTTCCCAGATAATATGCAAGTACATACCCAGCCCTGCACAGATGATGTTGTAATTTATATTTTTAGTTCCTCTTTTTTTAGTTCATAAAAACACTTCATAATTCTAAATACAGTTTATATCAAACTACATTTTTTACAGTTTATACTGATCATGCTTTTGTGTGATCTTCCCTTTGTTCCTATGTATTTGTTTTTGTAATTGTCACTGTGTACATCTGTTGCACCTATTCTCTTTTGTAATTGCTTTGTGTTTCTTTGCTGTTTGTTCTCTGGACTATGTAAAGTAAATGAAAAACCCAACATCATTTTAAATCCTCACATTT
>JAOEGS010013352.1:10081-31514 GCA_025447755.1 Corythornis vintsioides | reverse complement strand
CCCCCCCCCCCTCCCCCCCCCTCCCCCTCCCCTCCCCCTCTCCTCACCTCTCCTCTCCTTTCCTCTCTTCTCCTCTCCTGAATTAATCTTCTCTCTTATCTCTGAAATGATAACAGCTCTCTGTCTCCAATACAGCAAATTAACTTTTATTTGCATTTAACTAAAAAAACCCAAAGATATTCTGAAATATGTTTTTGTTAGCTAAACTTTTAACTGAAAATGGAGAGAAAAAAAAATCTTATGTCTAAGAATAAAAAATAGTTTCTAATTGCTGGGATTTTTTTTTTTTTTTCAGAGGGTAGATTATCTGAAAATACTACTTTTCCCTGTCACACTTGTTTTTTGAGTAGTCTTTCTCAACCAGTGTAGCATGGACATTTTTTACAGAATCTGTACTATTACCCACATTCTACCCATAGACTATTTTTCAAGGATTTTACTAAGTCCAACCATACTACCAACTATACAGAAATACGGGTTATGGCACATCTTCTAAATATGGATCAACAACATCCTCCAGATCAAGAGATAGAGGATATATTACTGTATGGAATGGACTGCTGATGTTGATAAAGGCATCCACGACCTTCTGCATGGAAACCAGGAGAGAGCAGGGGTTTTTTGTTTGCTTGGGGTTTTTTTCATTAAAAAGAAAACAAAACAAAACCAAACCACCAAACTTGAATTAATGTTATGGTCAGGAATACATACTTTATGCCCAGGAAAGATGGGAATATCAATGGATGTATACAAAAAATAAGAAGTACATGAAACCAGTAAGACATACCTGGTTAAATCAGTACCAAAGAATGTGGAACTACATCTTAAAATTAAGACAAAAGACCAAGTATAAAGTACTCTTTTGCTGTAGTATCTCATTCTTATAACGGTGCCAAATTATTATTGTGTTGCAGTTCATAATTCTCTCATGATAATATTTCAATTAAAATCAGAGAGAAATGGTGTTAAAGCATTGATGAAAGCAGAGAGCAAAGTTAGAGCTGGTTGCTGAGAGGTTTATTCAATCAAGTTTTGAGGGTATCTGCTCAAGTTTTGTCCTGACAGGGGGGTTAGACTCTGTGATCTTTGGAGGTCCCTTCCTACCCCTTACATTCTGTGATTCTGTCTCAGGATAGAGATTCCATAGGAGGGGACATGAATACACCTGGGTCTCACAATAACATGAATTCAGGACCACCAGGATACCAGCATCTGGTTCTAAAGTTTGAGCATAGTCTAATAAAATCCATAACTAAATGTTTCTTGACAGTACAGGGGCTCATGTCTCCACTGGAATAAAAAAACACAAACAAACAAAACCCCATACAAACAAACAAAAAACCCCCACAAAAACGCAACAAATCCGAACAACAACAACAACAAAACAACAACAGAAAACCACAATAAAACAAACAAGAGAAGATTTGTTGGAAGGTGGAGAATTCAAGTTAAAGGTCTCACAGTCCTTTAAACCTGTCATGTGTCACATGTACAATGAGTTCACTAAAAGCCAAGGCAGTACAGACATGGTTTCTTTCTCTCCGCTGATACCCTCTGGAAAAGTGCAAGAACACTGCTGTGTAGGTAATGTGACAAAGTATCTGCCAAATGGACAAGCACCTCAGTGACTGAATTACTAATAATTATTTCCAAAATTTGCTGTCACTGATCAACACTTACAAAACATATAATCTCACCCTGTGCAAAAAAATAACAAAGCCCACAAAGATCCCCAAACACTAAAAATTACCATAAAACTTCAAAATCTGTCAATAGAATTTAGTAGCTGCTTTTCTGCACAGAAGTAATGTCTTTGCTCTCTCTTCTAACCAATATATAGTTCTGGAATTGAAAACAAGAAAATAAATCTATTCCTGCAAATAGTGCTCACACTGTAGTGTTTCATGTCTCCTCCACACACCAGCTGAAATACAAAATTAATTTTCATGTTATCATTTTTTTTATGACAACAGCAAAGAAATGTATAAGGGTATTTCCTTGCCTCAGTTAAAATCTTTTAAAGTAATCTTTTGTTCTAACAATCATGAAGAGGAAATTTTTCCAATGAAAGATATTCTGAGGCAAAATCATGCCCTTTATCTGCTCTAAAAGCTGAAATCCCTTTCTATGAGGACAGTCTGGTATACCTTTCTAGAATGGTCACCCGAAGAACTTTGCTGTTTCCATGCAGTAGTTAGATTCACACTAGGAGGGCTTACTAGAGCTTGGTCACTGTTTTCATAATTACATGGATATTTAGCACTGAATGAATGGCATTGGAGCAGTTACTATTGTTCAAGGCTTTGAGGCATTCTGTGACAACATACTGTTTTTGATAGTGTGATTTGCTCTTCAGTGGATGGAAATACTTGAGAGATTCAAAGTAGTCTCTCTGGTAACTTTCACAGCAGGAAAAAGACCTACTCTTATACGTAGGTGCCACTCTTCTGTCTCAGTGAGTATCAGATCAGTGGTGGAAGTCATTAGGGTGAAGTGCTGATGTTACTGTCTGGGGAATGGGAAGTTTGTGGGTTTCTTTATCTGGGTCACATGTTTCCTAACCAGGTGTTCTTCAGGAGCTGCCAAGAAGATTTACTTCTTGTTTCCTTCTGCTACCTATATTTTAGTATTCAGCTTATTATGAGCATTTACAGTCTCCAAATTCCATCTTGACTTTTTCTCCTTCTATCTTGTTGGGCACACAATCTCTCTTTTGATTATAGGAACTGAATATAACTGTGTTTCTCTCCTGCTCTTCCTAAACTGTACTTTCTTTGATGTCTAACACCTTCACCTCATCTTTATTTCCTTTTCTTTCCTGTGAAGTTTTTATACATTTTTTTTTCTCTTTGCTCTTACTCCCTGGATATCCCAATTGAATTTGTATGATCCGGTTTGACTTCCTTTGTATTTTCAATGAATTTATCTACTCTCTAAGCCCCTCCACTTTTCCTCTGCTCTAGGAATCGACTTCCATTTAATATGTATGTATCCTGTGTGAGCTTCAAGCCTATCTGAGAGCACATATATCACACTCTGGATTGCCTTAAAACCTTGGTAGCCGGTCCACAAAGCTCCTGGTTTTCCTCTTTTCAGTAAGGTTATAAATGAAAGGTCTTCTTGGCACTAAGCACACTTTTTTGTTTGTTTGTTTGTTTTGATTTGGGTTTTTTTTGTCTCTGGTTCACTCTCAGATCACTAAGCTTCTTCAGTTATTTATACACTGCCTCTGAGATCTACTGCAAATACATTCAAACTTTAACCTCACTTTGTGTGTACTCGAGTTATTTCTATTTTATATGGTTGTTCTCTTTAAGGTACCTTTTGGTATCTAATTTAGGTGAATGAACAAGAAATAAGTCAATAATTTTGTAATGTTAGCAGTGTTAAAATATACAAGCGCCCCCAGAACCAAACTGTGTTAAATATTCACAATGCAGCTCATAGCATGTGGGAATGGGGTATCACTAACTCTTTGAGAGGACATCTGCATGAATATTGCCCAAAATTTATTAAAGCTTTTAAATAGGTATTTCAACACCCAGAACAAGAGTTTGTATAATTGGGGTGAAATTTATTATTGGGTAGAGACCCAACATAAGACCTCTTCAATACTCACATCCCAGTTAAGTACTCAGAGAGTAAAAAAATAACCAGGTCTTATTCTGGTATCCTATCCAGTGATTAATTAGATCCTCAGGTATTAAGCTATTTATTCAAGTGAGTTTTTCATCCAAGTACAAGGTATGATAGTTGAAACATTAATAGTACTGCACAGGGCTCTAGAATTGGGGTTGATTTCACTTTAGTTCTACAGCTCAGCAAGTCAGCTAAGTCTCTTTTTATTGTTAGTGGAGAGAGGGAGGCCTCTCATGACATGAGCTGTAAGTCCACCCATATTTTATCTAAACAATCAACTATATTGGTGCTTCCTTTGACAAGTAGAGGAACAAATCAAATTGTCACAGAGGTGAAGGATCAGAACAAAAGAATGTTTGGATTGAGAATGTGGCCACAAGCTGATTTCTCACTGATCCTTAATGTAAGTGTTTTTTTCCTTTAAACTGTTTAGCCAACTATTTTGGACTAACTATAAAATATATTAAAAACAGAAGGTTACCACGTTATTCATTTTCTAGATGTATTTACCTCATTATATATATACATACACATAATGAAAAGAGCATTTTGAGCACCTCCTCTGCATAACCCTGTTTGCTGTAACATAGGTCTGGAGTTTTATGCAGTTATTCCATCACTCCTACAGCAACTTTGCACTATACCCCACCACTTCCACAGTAGCATTCATGTGCATGGCCCTTTGCACAGCAGCTGTCACAGAAAGCTGAGCACACAATCACTTCTTTCTGTTTGCTCCTGTTGTTGTCGTGATTTATTAGGTACAAAGGCAGGAGGCTGGCCCCGCACAAGTCGGAAATAGAGTGTTTCACCCCAAAAGGGAGTATGGGGAATGGTGGGAGAGCTACAATGACCAGGTAAGCAAACAGCAAGTGGCCTTAAGGCAGTGTGATATGTCTGTGAACAAGAGGAGCAGCTCTGGACAATGCCAGGCCAGATCCTCTGTTTGTAATTCCTGTGCATCCCGTATAGTATGTTTACAAAACAAAAAGAAAACATGTGGCCACCGCTGATTTCAATGTTCCATCTGACCACCAAAATATTCCCTGCACCATGTTCATTCAGGTGATCTGAACCATGTGTCCTGTGTGATTTTGTTGTAATATGGTGCTCTGTGGAGGAAAAACATTATGCCTTACTCAATAAGCCAGTAGAGCAGATTGAAGAGAGACAGCATTCAAACTTGGAGTAAGCAGCTGGAGAACTCCTCTGGAATGGTGGTTTTAGGGGTTACGTTAGTGTAATCAAAAAAGCAGAGCCAAAATTGTTACAAACATTTGCAGTATGAAAATGTTGGTTCTTAAAATATCTCATGAGAAAGTGCTGAGGTTTACAGTGGTTTTAGGGAAAGTTTACAAATTAATTATAAATAGACTTCACAACATCTTTTTCATAACTTTGTCCATTTAATTTCTATATTTATTTTTCAGTGTTGTTTTGGCCATTATATATTGCGTGACACTATACATCAGTGTTACAATTTTAATGAACTTCAAGTGATAAATTTTTTTCAGTGCTAATGGGATGAACTCTTTCAGCATGGCCATTTTGATGTTTCTGTATTTAAATATTTCAAAATATGTAATTATGTGAAATACTTGGAGACTTCAGCTATTCATCTTGAGTCCAATCAGATTTCCAAATGTTGTACTTACCCACAAGACAGAAAATATATTTATCCAGACATCTCAATCAATAAATTAATAAACCTCAAGTGTCACAGATAGTTATAAATCTTTCATGAAACAATTATCTTAGTAAGCATTATATCATTGTGTTACATTCTGCTACAATTTAGAAGCATTTTGTTTACCATTTATTAAAAGAACTACTCATTTCTTATCAACCCTTGTAAGGTATATACCTTATATATATTACAAATATAACTTTAGAGCATAGTATGACCAAATTATACTTAACTCTTTCCAAGTATTACATCACAGGTGAATTTTATTATTGTAGGAGGGGTTTTCAGTGAAATACTTGCAAGTGTTGTGTTCCCTTTGGGTATAATAATGTTCACTCGTGAACATAATGCTATCAACTATGACACCACATAATACACACCTGGGGGACTCCTGCTGTTTAAGTAACATCAGGAAAATTCATTGCTGAGTCTTGTACACAACACACACATGCCTGTTATTTTTTGTCATCTGGGATTCTGTTTTTTGTCTGTGTTGTCTAGATTTTTAGTTTCCAACGTTACATTGCTTTCCGTTATATTTATTCTTCATTTAAAAGCTATCTGGAGTCACTATATAAGAGAAATTTGAATAGGAAAGTATATGTAAATGTCAAACAACAGTATAAACTGTATTTTGTTGTACAGTATTCAGTTTTGTTTTGCCTGGCCATACATATACACTTGAAAAACTTCTTTTTCATATTTTATATCTTCACAGTGAAGAATCTGTTTGCATTCCAGACTGTAATCGATCTGAAACAAGTAGAGAGGAGAAAAAGGTTCCTGTTAAAGAGGATGCCCTAACAGTCAAAAAGACTGGAAACTGTGCCAGTCTAATAGTTCCACAGCAAGACTGTCAGCTGCAAGACCTACTCAAACAGTTAAGAACACCTGCTGCTTAAAAGAGAGTGCAATTGCATTTGATGGCTGTGTTTTGTTGTCTCCAGCCATAGCGTCCTTGTCAAATTTTATGAGCTAAGTAGAGTTGCCACTGAATAGTCTAGGAAACTTCCAGAGAGAACATGGGTGTTGCAGAAAGGAAAGTAGGTGCCACTCTTTTGTCTCAGTGTGTATCAGATGAGTGGTGGAAGTCATTAGGGTGAAGTGCTGATGGAAAAAGACAGATGCAGGGGTCTGACCATTTGTGAATAATTAAAAATTCTCATAATCTCACAGGAGAAAGAGGTCCCATAATACTAATGAAATCCCACTTACATCCTTTCAGTCTAAAAAATGCTATGTGTTTTCAGACTGGGTAGTATTTTTCAGTTGTGTTCTCAAATCTCTGTTGCAATATTTTTACCCTTATGTAGACATTTTTCACACCAGGGCCTAACTATCTATATTACTTTTACAAATGGCTTGGGATTTTCCAAGATGTAAAGTGACAAAAATAGCAGTACTGGGTACACTATATATTTGTCTGTAAGGCTATTTCTGATAGAAATAGCATCACCTGTGAGCATAATTCACATACATTTGATAAAATCAATTATGGAATTTGATATTTTATGAGGCTGTCACAAAGCAGGCATCACAACATTAGGGTTTTTTAGCATTTCCTGCATTAGATTTGCATTTCTGATTTGGCTAAATGTAATGAATACAAAATAGCTTAAAACTGCTGGTAAGTCCCATGTTCATAAATACCTCTCTATTATTTGTCAAGGAAAGCAGACACCTGAAATTCCTTCAACTGTATTTTCTTAGCAAAAGATGGATTTCAAATCAACCCTATTTTTTCCAGTTTACATTTCATACTTTTAACAAACTATCAATTAAAAAAAAATAAAAATCTGTTGACAAAGCAATGTTTAAAACATCTTAAAGCTTTGTGCATCAGGAAGAAGAATTCACCATTCAAGAGGTATCACTGTCCCCTCTCCATCCTGTGAATAGGATGCTCCAGTATAGCAGAGATGTGACATTTTTTCAGGCAAGAATTGAAACCCAGCAGTAGCTGTCTTAATTAACAATTGCAATGAGGTCACAGTGATAGAGGAAAGATGTTACATCTGGTATCAAAATCATTTTTACATTTTGGATTGTGATAATAGGCATCCTAGAAATGTTTCAATGAGATACCAGATGCTTATTTCCCATTCTAGCCGGGCATGCCTCTGAAACATCTGTCATCATTAACATCACTAATGACTGCACTGGGAGGTCACTGGTGAAGTTTCTGTCCATCAGCTCTCTCACTTTGTAGTTTATTTCATCCTTATATATTAAAGTAATTCATAAAAATGTCAGCTGTGATTTTTGTGAATAAAGGAGGTATCAATAGATTATAGTTCATTAAGTAATATAAATAAATGCCCCCGATACTAACAGAAACCAGCTCTGCTTGGAAAAAAATCACAAAACACATTGTTTACTTATAGAGTTCAGCACAGGACAAAATTAATTTTTACCCTGTATCATTCTTCTTTTGTATTTTTTTGTTTATCTCTATAGAACAAGCAATATGGGAATAACTTAAGCTACATGATTTGAGTGATATATTACTGACAAGTTTCTTGTGTGTGGTAGATTTGTTTTTCACCCAGGGAAACTATTTTATAGGCATGAAGAGGTTTCCTTAAAAGCAATTTAAAATGAGAGGAATAGCAACAACATAAACCTTTGCAGTGGTATAATTGACCTAGTTAAGACACCTTAAGTTTATGTATTCAGTTTTAGCCATTCATCCAGGTTGGCCTGCAGTCCCACGAGAAACTGACTTCTTCATACAGGTATACTGGAGTTTACTACTTGAAATAATTATTTCAGTGGGTTCAGCATGTTGCAAGGCACTTGCATTCTACCAAGGATGAAGAACTTCCTCTGTAATCATGTGAAGACAGAGTACAAGCAGATCATACAGGTCTCTATCAGATTATTGTCCACTATCTGTTTTTAGTTGTATCATTTCAAATCTGGAATTGGGTACTCATATTGGTACATGATAGAGAACAAAAGTTCTCTTGAATTGTTGTATTAATCTCTATTGATTCCCCTTCATTCCGTTTCCCAGTGCTGAATAATACTATGTAGCTATGCATTCTAAGCTTTCTTAGAGAACAAAAAATGCCATCATTTTAAACTGGTTTTCCGATTTCATTTAAATAAATAAATAATATGAGACTTACTGTCAAATAATATTTAGTCTCTAGGCACTCAGAATTAATTTTAGCAACTTCAGGTAATTAATGAGAAAACTAATTGCTATTCTGTCAGCAAGTGGACAATCATAGAGGAAACATTTGAGACATCACAGGCTTCAAAAGCTCTCTTATTTATACCACTTTCGTTTCTTGTATATAGTATGTCGTTGTAGGTCTAGACGGCTGGGAAAAAAACCTTGCTATCAAAATCAAACCAGCTTTTAATAAAAAGACTGGAAAAACAATTTATATGACTGACACTGAGGAAATTCCTTCTGTACATAAAGCTGAACCTAATTAAACTTTAGTGAAAGAAATTTCAAAGATGTGCCATGAAAAATACTTCATTTTACCAAATGGAAAGTATTTTGATAATCTTTTCATTTGGAAATTACGTCATTGATTGGAGTTTTCTCTTCTGCATATATGACCTATACTCTGCTCTGCTCTGTTCAATGCAGTATGCCAGCAGAAAAGCTGAGTGGGTTAGAAAAAATGTGTATTTGGCCAAACTTAGTAGTGGAATTCTTCTGGGAACTCAAAAGTGTTATTCTTATGTTCTCATCTAAGCAAGCTAAAATCTGTTTGCAATTTCACTGACCTAAAGTTTCCCATCATTAAAGGGTCATAGCAGATCTGGGCATAATAAATGTAAACAATTACATTAGTAGTCATCTTACTCTTATGTCTCTGATCTATCTTCATTGTTCTATTTTAAAAATGTATGTATTGTAGTGGTTTTCAGTTAACTTGACAGAGCAGCAATGAACAGTTAGAGCAGGATTTTAAAGCATTATCACCGCTATTTACTCATTACCCAGATTCATACCAACATAAGGAAACAAATGGTGCTCCTTTCAGAGAGGTGATAAATGATTGCACACCTTAGTCCAGTGTTGACTTTGTAGCAAGTAGATGCATCATGATAAAGTGGATTATACATTTCTGAGATAACATTTCCAATTATTGTTGGGCATACTACTAGGATATTAAGTATAGGGCTCATTCTTTACTGATAAATTTCTACTTGCTTCCTAATAATATTTTTTTTTTATATAAAAGAATTTGCAATGAATAATGGTCAAGTCTTTCAGGCTTTTGCATAACATTTACATCAAACAGCCACTGGGTCTTATTTAGAGCTCTAGATTCTCTGAGAGCCACATTTACAGCTTGAGTACAGAGCAAGGCAGTCGATGAGTTCATCTGACTTGAATGATCTAAAACCAAACATGGTGGGAGTGACAGCTGCTCCACTGAAACTTTAACTGTCTTCACCTTGGTGAGGACAGATGACAGTTAAAGTTTCAGTGGAGCAATTGTCACCCCCACCATCTGGATACAACCCCATATTTCATCCTTTTCCTTTCCACAGGCTTCTCAACCTCATATCCTCCCTTAATCACAGAATCACAGAATGTTCAGGGTTGGAAAGGACCTCAAAAGATCATCTAGTCCAATACCCCTGGCAGAGCAGGATCACCTAGATCAGGTCACACAGGAACGTGTCCAGGTGGGTTTTGAATGTCTCCAGAGAAGGAGACCCTACAACCTCCCTGGGGAGCCTGTTCCAGTGTTCTGTCACTTTAATAATTGTCTCCTGAATGGTGACAGGGGAGGGAGTGACATGTTCCCTTAACAAGTCTCTTACAATCTGACTCTGAGTCTACTGAAAATGGCTGTGTGCATTTAGTGCTCCTGTACAGACTTAAAGCCACCTATACTAAGCCATTGCTTGAAGTCAGGAGGGGTGCTAGAATGCACCTCTTTTTTGGGCTAGCGATTTTTATTAATCCTTCATATTTTTAATCCTTCATATTAATGACGTTTATCTTAACTCTGTGTCAGACACATCTGTCACAGATCACTCTGAGCTCTGAACTCAGCAGGAATTAAGAGACTCCACCAGGGAAGACATCCAGGGCTGGAACTAGGCCCTTGCTTTCTGCCAGATCTAAGTTAAAACTGCTGAGTCAACCAGCTTTCTGCTTCAAACTCAGCAGGAGCTTATTGGATCTCATTGTCATCATACCAGAACTAGAGGCAAGGTGTCACCTGCCAAAGGATCCAAATGCTCCTGCTGCTGCTTTCAGTGAGCTCCCACTTTGCTCAGTACTCAGCATAACCAGGAAGCCAGGGCTCTCAAAGAGCTCTTAAAACCCAATGAGTACATGTTCCAGTGAGAGGAGCACTAGTGAGAGGAGCACTCCTCAGAGGCAACAGTTTTCCTCCGAAAGATGTTAGTGCCAACTCCTGTTCAGCTCAGAATCACATCCACAGAGATGCCAAGAGTTGAAGTTATCAGTGCTACAGATTAGATTGTGCTTTTCCTTCTTTCTGTAAGGCACAGCAAAAGGAAGGGATTGTCTGGACAGCAAATTGCAAGCCACCATCTGTTCTACCTAGCATTTTGGGGGCAGGTGAATAACAGCTAACTTCTAAGATCTGTATAACATCTTGGTGATCACTGCAGTTTAACGCTCATACAGACCATCTCCCAGTCTAGCTTCTCTAAAAATACCTACTGGTTTAGATTGTGATTACTACTGGATTCTGTCATGCTGCTTTTGAAGGGAAAGCTGTTGGCATATGTTGTGTTACATGATCCATCGTAATTCCATGTAACATAATCATGGATGTGGACCCACGAGAAGTTTTGTTTACATTCGGCGTGACTGGGTATTTTATATGACTGGAAGAGTTATTAAACTGATAGTGTGTGGCAAGCTTCCACATGAAAGCTGGTATGAAGTCTTCTATGTTTAGTAAACTATGTGTCTTGAAAACTGTTACACTGCAGGCTAATGTGTGAGTATATCTATTTCAGGCTTAAAAAGCAAACAAATAAGCAACAAATTTGTGACACTGTTCAGGGTCTTTAATGTGGTTGTCTTTCCAAAAACCTTAAATGGCTGTATGAAACATTTCGGAAAATTGAGTGAATTCTTTAAAGTTTTGTTGCTTTTTGTATATGAAAATAATGTTTACTTTTATGTGGAGACTATGTTTTTCCTGTTGACATAATTTCAGAGTCATTGTCTGTTTCAGCTAAGAAATACTTCTAACGGTCTTTCTTAATCTTAAGAACAATGGGTTAATGCATGTATCCCTTCCTAAGGGAAGTATAAAAGGAAAGGAGTGGGTTCATATTGTGCATTTATGACTGCCACAGCTAGATTTTCTTAGGTAGCAAAAAGAGAAAAATAAGCAACTTTTATAAAAAGCAGGGTATGATGGGATCAAAAGAGAAATTACCCTAAAAGGACACATTTTGCAGGAGAGTGCCGCAAACTGTTTATTGCTGTCTCCAAATTCAGGTCATCATGAAAAGCTGCTTGTGTAACTTGTCCAGTATTTATTTCCTCTAGGAATACAGTTTTATTCTTTGAACTGACCTGTAATTAAAAAAAAAAAAAATTCTTTAAACTACTGATGCCTAAGTTACAAACTACTTTGATGATCAAGAAGTGACCCAGTGTCTCCCCAGTGACAACCAGTAAAGCCCTTTTCTCAATATTGCTCCAGTACTTACAAGTATTGAGATATAAACAGTTGGGTTTTTTTTTTCCAGCCACTATATTTCTCCATCTCCCAGTCTACACTCCCTGCCCCATACCATGGTCCCATGGTCAGCATCCTACTACTCCCAGCTCCTTGCCACAGAATGGTCCCAGGCCATCCTGTATACCTGCCTTCTTCAACCCAGACAGTCCAGGCCTCTCATCTATACCCTTCAAGCATTTCCTTCTTCCTCATTCCTCCTTGCATCTCTTAGTCTCACAGACACCCTTACTGACACTGATCCAATGGAAGAAAAGTCATCAAGATGCTTCTTCTCCCAGGATGGACACTTCCTGTGTCACAAAAAGGCCGCAACAGAGGGGTCAGCAGTAGCCATGAACTAGCACAGAGTAGGTCACAGTCAGATGCACAAATAGCCTGTGAAATGATCTGGCACACTCCACTTTATTTCCAGTAACATAAAGGTATAAATTATAGATACAGATATATTGCAATAGATAGATATATAAATTACAGTCAATTTTATGATGCATATTAGCTCTGGGATACCACCTACCCATGGTACAGGTACAGTGATTATATTTTTACCTTTGATACAAGTTACCATCTTATTTCTTCTTACAGCTCTAATGGGAAATCAGTTTCCTGGGCCCAGAATGAGAAAAGCAGCAGAGGAGCACACCTTTGGCAGCGGTTGTCAATCCACATCAACAAAAAAGAGAACCCCAATCAAACTGCAGTGATCAAGCCTTTTTCTAAAAGCACAGATAGTAGCCGACATAGTAGCAGCGCTACATTTCCTGAGGCCAGTGCCAAAGCCCTTTATGATGTTTCAGAAGCAGAAGAACAATACCCAGCTCAGTACCGACCACAGACTCCTTCACCTATCAGCACTTTGAGCCACCGAACTGCTTCTGTTAGCCGAACAGAAGATGATGCCCCTACCTTCCAGTCAGAGCCTCCTCAGCGAAGTAGCTCCTCTCAAGGGTCCCTCATGGAGCAGATCAGTAGTGTGGTTACTCGCTTTACAGCCAATATCAGCGAGCTGAACTCTATGATGCTTTCAACAGCTACTCCAGGGACAATGGTGGCCACTCCTCTCTGCTCTTCATACCTGATTCCACGGGAAATCCAGCTCCCTACAACAATGACCACACTTGCAGAGATCCAACCTCTTCCTTCCATTGAAGTCAATGGCGCTTCACAGTCAGCTAGGAAACCTTCAAATGGCAGTGTCAAAGAAGGCACACCAGAGACCCCATCAACCAAGCAAGACCTTGAGGAGTTGGTAGCTTTAACTCCTCCTTCTCCTTTTAGAGACTCTATTGATTCTGGAAGTGCATCTCCCAGCTCTCCAGTTTCTGAATCAGCTCTCTGTATCCCATCCTCCCCAAAGTACGACACACTCCTCATCAGAGATTATACTCAAAGTTCTTCTTCTCTGTGAATGTAGTTCAAGACAATGTTGGATCTCAACAACTACAAGCAAATAGTGAGGGGAAAGCCAAGCCTTCAAGATCTCCAGTGTTTACGCAAGTAGAGTGAGAGGCGTCGGGTCATCTTATGAGGAAGGAACAGGAAGAAGAAGAATTAGTTGAGAAGTGGAAACATCAGAATTATTATGTTGTTTTTAAGACAAAATTTCTCTTGGCAGAATATCGTGGCCTTAAAAAAAACATGGGCTTTTCAGAAACACTGAATCTATTTTTGAGGGCTTATAAGGAGTCTGTTTAATCAGTTACATACCAAGTGCTTTGCTTTAGTATTACAATGAACTGTGTGTAAAATATATGGGGCAGGGGGGAAATGAGATTGTAAACAACTGTACGATGTTTTGTTTGTTTACTCTGATTCCTTACCCAGAAGTGAACCTTGATCTTTTATCAAGAATAGAAGACCAAACGTTGAATGTACGTTTTCTAACAGACTCAATCTGGGACCAACCTGTCAAGCTTTCTTGCTTTTTTTTTTCTATGAAGATCTCAAAAAAACCCCAGTAATGTATGTTCAGTAACTACGAAACTTTTTGCTAAAGCATATTGTGTCCGTGATACGTTACACGTGGATAACACTAAGCTGAGGCTTTGCAGTGAGTGACTGCAATATGGAGGGCTCTACAAGTGACTTCACAGTCTACACATTTGTTTATGAAAATATCTTCTATCAGAACCAGAAATTCGATTTGTTAACATTGGATTCACCTTCACAGCAACAAAAACCAAGGAGGATTTCCTGACTATTTCACCATGTTGCCAACTAATATTCAAGTAGCAAAAAATATTTTCTGGAGCACTGTTTTGTAATTCCCTTATCAGGGCAAGTTGTTGAGGTGAATATTCTCTTTCTAGCAGCACTACCAAGCTATATTATAGCTGCACTCCCCACTGAAATTAAACATTTTTATGGATGTTCTTATGTTAACATATGAGTTAAAATACTTATTTGGTTTCCCGGAGTCTTTGCTTGTAAAGAACAGGTAAACAGTCTAAGGACTTTGAATCACAGAATTGTAGAAAACAAATCTGGATTATGAAGAATGGAAACTGTCAATGGAAAGGTTGTCATAATCATAATTAATATACAGGGAAAAAAAAAAAAGCCCTGTGTCAAAATATCCTTAGAGGTGATTTAGCTACTCCTTAATAAGCAACAATTTTAACTTATTTAGCTGCTGATTCAATGCAGCTATGAACTGTGACAAAGAAAAAAAAAAAAAGAAAAAAGAGAAAAAAAATTTTCAAAGCAATACCGAATAAAGATCGAAAGAGAGAAGACCTAATAAGATATGAACAGAGTCTTTCTTTGTTTCTTAGCAACTCACAGAATCAAGGGGATTCCTCATATTTTTTTTCCTATATCAAGTTAGTTCAGTTTAGTGCACTTCATACTGTCACAGCACTTTTTTAATGCAGGCAGGGAAGCATTTTAAAGTTTGAATAGAAGCTAAATAATTTTTGATAGGTATAGATACATAAAATTTGTAAGTCAGGCCCTAGATGCACACAGTATTGCCTCTCTCCTTCATGAAATAGCTGTCCTCAGGTGCCAAAATTTTATGGGTTTGTTATATTTTATTTAAGGATAGCACGAAGTGGTGAGTGGAATACTTCAATTCAAAGTTGAGTTGATGTAGCCTTACATAGAAGACAGCCTAATGGAAATGAGACTTGAATAAGGATTCTATGTTTCATTTTCAAAATATTTAGTACTTATTTTTTCAAAGATAACAAACATTTTGTGATCATATTTCATACCCCCTTTTTCCCCCATTCCAAAATAATAAATATTTGATTAAAGAAACAATACCAACAAAACAAACAAAAAGATACTTTAGCAAAGAGCATTTCCTATTCCTTTGGGAATTATGTGCTGCATCCCAATTTTCTGCTCAACAACATTTAAAAAAAAAAAAAAAAGTAACAGATGACTGAATCCAGGCTAGTACCTCACAGAGATACTCTAGTGACTCTGTACAACCTGCACAAAGCAGCATTATTCATCCATTTAGCAGTCTGTGGGCATGCTTATTTTGCCAGGTACAGTCGTTTACTAGCTGTGCCTATATGTAGTTCTTGCCTCCTTGCACGACTGATTAGTGCAGACTCAGTTCTGTGCAGTTGTAGGGTTTTCAGACTAGAGCTTGGTTTTGACCTCCTGGTTCACAGTAGTAGCATGTCTCATCATTCCCTAGCTGCTCATGTCTTTAGGAGAAAAGTATCTTTCACAGATTACGACCCACATTTAAGGGAAGGACATGTTGTCAGTCTGTGACACAAATGCTCTCATTTAGGGAGTTTAGACTGCTTAAATGTTGTTTGTAGAAGATATATATGTGATAATATATGTTCCCCATCAGTGCAATATTGTTTTGATATATACAGAGTGTACTGAGATAGTTAATGTGAGTTTCAAAGGGATTCTATTACTATTTGTTCCCTTTAAGCTTTTCACCAGTGTCCATACTAGAACATTCTCCACTTTGATCTTTCCCTAGCTTTTTAGGTTCCCATTTCTGTAATCTTAACTTATGTAGATGGACACTTAATACTTACATATTCCTGCTAAAATCTGTGGAGTAGTCAACAGTGGAAATAAAGATTATACAGACAGAAAAAAACAACAAAAACCAACATTCAAAAAAAGCCCCAAACCTACTTTAAAAATTAAAATTAGTAAAAAAGACTGAGAAATAGACACTGTATAACCATGACTCAGCATAACTCAACATAAATACTCCTTTTCTGCTCCAAAATTGCAATTCTGCACAATCCTAGCCATAGCTATTGCTCACATCTTCTTGACAAATTTAATATATATTGCCAAGATGATATATGTATGCATGCGAACATGCATGCACACATAGACACACAAAATCCTCAATCTAACATCTAAATACAAGTTTTAAGATGCTGAAATCCTTATGTTACACAAGACAAGTCTTTTTTATTTTCCTCACACTCAATTTAAAAGGATTCAACCATCTTTCTATATCATGAAGCCACAGCAGAAATTTTAATTACACAAGAAAATAAGAATGGAACCAACTGAGAGTGTAACTCCCTGTTCTTGGTCTATCTTTAATTAAAGATAAGTCAGCCTTAGTGGCATTTAAAGAAGGCAGAATACATTTTAATTGTACAGAGTGGAATGCAACAATGTCACCTTGTATTATATGGTTGGATTTCAACAAAGGGAGGAAAGGTTTTTTTCATGAAGAAGATAAAAATTATATAATTACTGTAGTAGTAATTCAAAGGAACCCACTGGGAGACTTGTAAGACTGGAAAGTCCTTTGACAGAAGTAAATGGTTTGACAGAAGAAAAAAAGAAAAATCTGAATGACAGGCATTATTATTTCATTATGCTGCTTGTATGCTAGTCTGTGTTTAGGATGAAGATATAATGGCAGGGTTTTTCAGAAATAAAAGCAAAGCTTACAATCATGAACACTTTCCAATGTAACTAAAAAATGTGCAAGTACCAACTGAATGGCTTGATTTTGCCTTTCAATTTAGTGCTGCTGCCAGAAAGGGAATTAAAGGACATTAAATTATTGTCATTGTTGACCACAGGGACCTTGGAAAATAACTTGTTTATTTTGTGCTTGATGCCAACCCTGAAGAGTGAAGGTGTAACCACCTCTGGAATCTGTGTTTTTGAAATAAAGTGAATAATTCTCGCAGGACAGTTGGGAAGATGTATTAGCAATATTGAAGAACTATATTTTTTAATTGGCTCTGAAGAATAATTGCATGACTTTGGAGATGTGCTTCCTTGTACTTATATCTGAACATTTTGTGCCTAGACTCATACAGATATCTTAGATCAGAGATTTTTATATCACAGTCCACAAAGCACTTGATGATGTTTCATGGGAACCTGACTGACCACAGGGTGCTGGTTTCTTCCACTGATTTCCAGCTACAAAAGCAAAGTAAAAGTTACCTGCTAGTTAAAAATTAATTGTTACAAGTTTTAAAAGGGAAAAAAAAAAAAAAAAGTTAGCTTTCTTGAATGTTTCTCAGTTGTTATGTTTGCAAAAGGAAAACCTTGTGATCAAAACTGAGAGAATGAGATCTCCAAAGAGAGTAAATGGGAAGTCCAATCCATGATTTAGACTCTGGATGACAGTGGAATTCACCTGGGGATGTTTTCTTTAGAGAGACTAAGACCAGACTGGAAACAGCATAACTGTGGATGTAAATCCTGTAGAGGAAGGTGTGCAACTTTGCTATTCTGATTAATACCTTGTTTATGTTGTGAAAAAAAAATGACATCAAAAGACAGCATACAAAAAAAATCAGGTTCTTAAGGAAATCAGAGCAATATGCTCAGGATCAAAAATGAGACCATGACCTTTTTATTATATTGGAAACCAGTACCATGGCTGCCCCCAAAAAAGGACTTCGGTGCCCAAAGTTAGAATTTCAACAGTATTTAATACCTACATTTAAAACTATTTTTTAAAACCTCTCTTCAACTGTACATTACTCAGACATCTAGCATTGTATATCTCTGTATGTTCAGAGCTATCCTGATCTTGACACATAGAACCATGGAATGTTTTGAGTTGGAAGAGACATTTAAAGGTCACCTAGTCCAACCCCTTGCAGTAAGAATGGACATCTTTAACTAGATCTGGTTGTTCAGAGCCCCAGCCAACATGACACATGGAATATTTCCAGGGATGGGGCTTCTACTATGTTTCCGGGTGTCCTGTGACAGTGTTTCATCAGTCTCATTTTAAAATTTTCTTTCACATGTCTAGTTTAAATCTATCTTCTTTTAGTTTCAACCCATTACCCCTTGTCCTGTCACACCTAAGGATCTTTGCCCTTAGGTCGTGCTACAACCCATCAGGCATACAGAAAACAGTGATTCAAACTCTGTACTCATTAAGGTAACTTCACAAGATAGAAACAAATTCATGACTAGAAAAGGAAGAGTTACTCTGCATCCTGATACGATATATACTTGTGATAACTGGGGATGGTATGTGACCATTTAATATAAAATACTTTAAAAATCTTGGAAGCAGGAAGGACATATTTTAACTGCAAAGTAGAGACAACATTTTCCCTGTTATATGTATTGGTTAAATAAACCCTTAAATACTCCCCTGAGATGTTATTCAGTAACAGGATGTGAAATCATACCTTTCCTTACCTCTGTGTCTGCAACCATCTTGTCTTCCGCATGGAGCTCTCAGACACCTCCATGGAAAGGAAGAGTCCAAATCTTCTTGGATAGCTGAAGGAATTAAACTGAGGTTCCCAGTTCTCTGGGATTGCATTAAAAAAAAAAAAAAGGAATAATTTGGTTTTCATCCAACCATCTTTTACAAAGGCCATCCATCTTTGAAACAAAAATTCTAACCATGGTTGGAAATGTGTCCCTTGTTGCTTATTAGTATTTTCAATGCACTGTAATTCCATATTGGCTTGAGTAGATTAATCTCAGACATCTCTTTCCTTGTTGCATTGGGGTTTTTTTTGACACCTGACTCTTCTCACAAACTTCACAGTAAGGTTATACATTTAACAAAGGGTTCTGGCCTTCAACCCTAAGACAAAATAGTATACAAAAAATATTACACTGCATAACTTTAAATGCTGAAGTCCTCTATTGGCATTGGCCCTTAACTTATTGAGGTCAATGGAATCTCTCTAGATTAATATGTGTGTAAAGAAGACGGAAGTTTGATAGTGGCCAACCAACTCTAGATCTTGGTTATTTGCTTCAGCAGAGAATAAGGACAGGAAGTTCTTCACACTTTCTTTTTAATCAAACAGCAGATGTATTTTATTGGGTTCATTCTTGAAGCAGCTTGTTAGGCTTGATGAGTAGCACCTTCCCACCATTCTGCTTTAACATTGATACTCTAGCAGGTATCCCAATGGGAAGATTGTACTTTGACTAAATATGTTAAGGGATGTGAAAGAACATGTCCAAAAATAAGAAACAGGTCACAGTTTTCTGGCAGTTTCATGAATCTCATAAAAAGAAGTCAATACTCTCCATCAATAAAAAAAATCATTAATCTGATATCTATTTCATTGTGCACTGCATGTATTAAAGACTTAGGTAGAATTATCTGAACTCGCTTTTTTTTTTTTTCAGTGTTTTTTTATTATTATACCCTCTATTCAAATCTCTGCAATTGCCACTTAGAATTTTATACTGTGAAAAGGAAAAAAAGATACAGTAAAGCATAAAGGTAAGTAAATTAACCTAGGTGATGAATTGGTGTATATTGCTGGTTTTGTCTCATCTGAATAATGACAGTACAAAAATCCAATAATCATTAAGTCACTCCAATCTGCCAAATGGGAACAAATATACTATGTATATTACATGTACTAATAGGATTATATGGCAGCTGCTGGTGGTATTTGTAATTAGAAATCTATATAGAATATAGATGTTTTAGAGAGATGGTGCCAATTCTAAAGGATTTGTGTGGGCTACAAGTGCTTGTAATTATTATTTTTTTTTAATTTGCTAATAACTTATGAACAACTGGTTTCAAACATTCTGTGAGAGTTTATTCTTTTTATGTTGTTGCTGCTTATACTATTAAAAATAGAGAATGTAAAATTATTTTATGTGAACTGAAAATGATTTTTCATAAAATTAATCATTTTTATCAGATTTCATTTTCCTTTCTACCTGTACAGATGTAATTTATTTTAGCATCGAAAAAACACATTTGCTTGTTTCTCAATTGTCTACATTATGTTATAGTTGATGTTTATGTAGTCAGGTACTTTTTGACAGTATTAAAAAATTCTGTGATATCACTAAAACTGATTTTCTTTTCCTCTGAAATACCTACAGCTATGTTTTCAGTTCATTTTTTTTCTGTAAACCATATATACCTATACACAAACTTTTCAATAATAATCTTTCTCTGTTGTTTCAAAAAATTAGACTAGGTTTCATTCACATATACAGAAAATTGTGATTTATTTACATTTATTCTCAGAGAAGTTCAGTTTAAAACCACCACCTGCTTGCTTTGTCTGCTTATAAGTCAAATCTTACAATTTAGTCATATCTTTTAGGCTAAAACAAAACAAACAGCACTCACTGAGTGATATGCCTCTAGAACCAAATGATGGAGATGGGGAACAGTATCAAGGTTTCTTTCAAGAGGAGACACTATGTGAAATGCTGCACAGCTTGAATGTACAGATGTCTATGAGGCCAGATGAAATTCATCCAAGAGTGCTGAAGGAGCTGGCGGAGGTGCTCGCCAAGCCACTTTCTATTGTTTAAAAACGGTCCTGGCTGACTGGGGAGGCACCAGTTGACTGGAGATTGGCAAACATATACAAGAAGGGTAAGAGGGAAGACCCAGGGAACTACAGACCTGTCAGTCTGTCCACAGTGCCAGGTAAACTGATGGAGCAGATCATCATGAGTGTTATTACGGGACATATACAGGACAGCCAGATAATGAAGCCCAGTCAATATGGATTTATAAAGGGCAGATCTTGTCTGACAAACATGATCTCTTTCTATAATAAAATGACCCATCTAGTAGATGAGGGAAGAGCTGTGGATGTTGTCTATCTTGATTTTAGCAAAGCCTGTTTCCCATAACATTCTCCTGCAGAAACTGGCTGCCTATGGCTTGGATGGATGTGCACTTCACTGGATCCAAAACTGGCTGGATGGCCGGGCCCAGTGAATGGAGGTGAATGGAGCTGGATCCAGTTGGTGGCCGGTCACTAGTTGTGTAACCCAGGGCTCAGTGTTGGGACCAGTATTCTTCAACATCTTTATCAATGACCTTGATGAGGGGATGGAGTACATCCTTAGCAAGTTTACAGATGACACTAAATTGGGTGGGTGTGTCCATCTGCCTGAGGGTTGGGATGCTCTGCAGAGGGATCTGGCCAGGCTGGAGCGATGGGCTGAAACTAACTGCATGAGG